>JAJPUD010019674.1:0-26113 GCA_023553655.1 Myrmecobius fasciatus | reverse complement strand
CAGAAGGCTGAAGCAATGGGACTTACTGGGAATTAATGATTCTAAGTTGCAGCCCAGGGTGATGGGACCAAAAGTGCCACGTCAGACAGAAGAATTACTGGATCCCACGTTTAACAAAGAAAGGGATTCCTCAAGCTCCAAACCCTAACTTTGCAGATTGGGCCCTGGGGGTTATGGGACTGGCCCAGGGTTCCACCTCCACCCCACCCTGCCCTGGACCCAGAGAGGGCCTCAATAGGCAGGTGGCCCCACAGGAAGCGCCGGGAGACCCACCCCTGTGAGTGGGGACCACGGAAGAGACCCTCCTTCCCGCCCCTCTCCCCACTCTGGCCACGGGGGGTTTCCCAGCACAGAAGAGAGTTCAGCTCACCATTGGATGGGTCTTCCCCATAATTTTTATGAGATGGCGCATACAGGAACATCAGCGCAAAGACGTAGAGGTTCCACATGCCATAGATGCCCGTGAAAAAGGCGCTGTTCACCTGGACCGTGACGCCTCCCCATTTCCAGTGGCCCTCGGTCACCTGTCATGGAAGAGAAAAGCAGATGTGGTCAGAGTGGACCAAAAGAAAGGCTGCCATCTCCTGGGACCGCCACCTCTCTATCTGTGGGGCAAGTCATTTGAGCCCCAGTTTCCTCATCCATGAAATGGGTCTCCTAATGCCTGCCCTCCCAGGTCTGCACTACTGCGCTTTAGCGAGAGCCCTCCGTACAATCCAGGAAGCATTTGTTAAGGGCATCTGGGTCTTGCGCTAAGTGCTGAGCACACGGTAACAAGGAAATGAGCCCTTCCCTGGAGGGGGACGTTCTAGCTTAAAATGTGGCGTAAATCCCAGTTATTACTATTGCCATTATGGTGTGTCTTAATGGAAGAACCTTTAGCTGCTCCCCAAAATAAGCCCCAACTCCTTGTTCTGGCATTCAGTGCTCCACAAACCTATCTTAGAGTCGATCCTATTTACACGTCCAGAACTTTAGGAGAAAGTGACCGGCGGGGAAAGACCTGGAGTCCGAGCCTTTCTTTTTAAAGATGAGCAAATCAAAGCCCAGAGAGAGGCTTCCCAGGGCTGTCCAAGTGACTGAGGCAGAATTGGAAACCAAGCTTTCCTCACTCCAAATCCAGCACCATTTCCCGCCTCCCCCTCTTCTCCCTAACTCGGCCAGGTGTCAACTTTCCTATCTCTGCCTCTGCTCATGTCTTCCACTGGTGCTTGGAAAACCCTGCCTCCCATCTTGGGGAGCTCCTCCCTGCCCTTCAAGGGCCAGCACAGAGGCTCGCTTCCTCCAGGAAGTTTCCCCTTCAAATCAGGTGGGAATTGAGCCCCCTCTCCTGTTTGCACTTACTAAGATGATTACATGGATCTGTGACCCCATCGGGGGCCGTACTCCTCTTCCACACTGGTCTGCAGGAGTGTTATCATATTTGAATTTGTAGTTCACGGATTTGAGGTCCTGTCTAATATCCTTCTGCTCTTAGGGAGTAAGCTTTCTAAGGACAGGATTGGACCTCATCCGTCTTGCCTGGTATACTGCAGGAATATAATAAATGTTCTCGTCTCCAGCTCTTTGGTAAAGAGTCTGAGTCTATGAGGTCATCGCTTGTAAGAAACTGCCCTCTGGATTCTTTTTCCACTGAAGAACAAGGTCCAGCTACTCCCATACAAAGATGGCTAATGAATTCTGTCTGGGTCATCTTAAACAAGGGCAAAGCTGATGAGCACAGAGAAGCAGGGGAAGACTTTCAGGAACTGATGCAAAGGGAAGCATGCAGATCCGGGACAACAAGAGACACGGGATCTCCACAACATAAAAGGAAGAAGCCCAGGCTGCCAGAAGATGCACAACCTGAATGCTCTCATCATACAATGACTAAGTTTGGCCCAGAGAAAGACATGGAGGGTTCCTCACTCCTATCCTTTTCAAAAGTGAGGGTGAAATATTGCATAGAAGTTGGACTTTTTCAGTTTGGGCAGTTTTCCTACAAAATCTTAGCACCCCTCCCTTTGAGGTTATTTTTTTAAAAATTAAGTTGAAAATAATTTTTAAAAACCCTTCCTATCCATGGCTCTCTGCAACAAAGAATTGTCTCAAACCAGTTCCAATTGTTCACTGAAGAAAACCATATACACCCAGAGAGAGCGATATGAAATATGGACCACAACGTAACATTTTCATGATCTCTATTGATATTTGCTTGCATTGTGTTGCCTTTCTCTGATTTCCTTTTTTTTTCCTTGTAGATAGGATTTTTCTTGCATAACTTGTCAAGAAATTCAACATTATTAACATGTCATGGACTTCCTGCCATTTAGGGGAGGGGAGGGGACTGGGGGTAAAATTTGTAATGGAAAGCTTTGTAAAGATCAATGCTGGGGAACTACCCATACATATGTTATACAAATAAAAAGCTTTAATTAAAAAAAAAAGGAAATAAAGACAGGGACAAGTAATAAAAAAAAACCCTTCCTATCTATCATTTGTGCATAGTTGCTCATATGCTGTCTCCCTCATTGATGATGAGTGACTTGGGGGAAGAGACTTTTTTCCTCTCTGTTCTCCCAGCCTCAACACAGGGCCTGGCGTACAGTAGGTGCTTAATAAATGCTGGTTGACTTGATTTCATTATTATAAGGAATTCTTCTCTAGAACAGGATGAGAAGTAAGATCCAGGGGTCATGTAGGTGGTACAAAAACCAAAAATATAAAAATATTATATCAAAAATAAAACATAATAGGCCACTTGACAAAAGCAACTCACAGATAAGTTAGTCTTAGAGAGTTACCTGAGAGCACTGAGTGAGGTAAGAGACCCAGAGGCAGGGGATGAATCCAGAGGTTTCTGATTTTAGGACCAGCTTGTGGTCCATGACACTAAGCTGTCTTGTTTTCTGCAGAACAGCCACTTTTTTTGTTGTTGTTGTATTAAAAATATTATTCTAGGGGATACAGCAATAAGGGCGAGCACTCTCCTCAGTAAAAGAGAGGATGTCCAGCTACGTGTTTGGATGGGAATTTGGGAGAGAAGTCTCTGGGGGGATAGATAAAGGTAGAGTGACTTTCCAAGGGGCCAATCCTTCCTTCATCCTTACAGTCAAGACAGTCCATATACCTAGAGTGCTCCCCTCTCACTCTGACCCTTCCAGAGATAGAATCACAGGATTGGGGAACTAAGCAACCATTTCCTTCCGGGTCTTTTTGCTCATTCAGCATCTATATCCCACCAACTAAGCCCTGGCTACCCAGAGTTCTCTCTTCATCCACTCTCCCTGGGTGACCCTCCAGGTTCCCATGAGCTCAAAAATAATCTCCATCCCAAGGATTCCCCAAGCTGGAGCCTTTCATGAGCGCCATATCTGCGTCACCAACTGCCTCATGGATATTTTGAATCCAATATTCTGTTCAAAATAGAACTCCTTATTTCCTTCCAAATTACTTCTGTCAAGAGGCCCTGTGTCCTTCCAGTCGCTGAGCTTTGGAACGCCGGCATCATCACTGGCTCTTCTCTCTCCTTCTCATGGACGATCCAATTCCCGAATCTCAGGGGGGATATCACCTTCTCTCCACTGGCACAGTCAGCACCATTGTCCAACTTCAGACTCTCATTTCCCTTTCGCTGGGACACTGCACTGGCCTCCACCTAGATTTTCCTGCCCTGAACCTTTCCCCACTCTAGTCCAGCCTCCACAGAACCATTAAAATGATTCTCCTAACAGTGGATGTCTGACCATTTCACCCATTAAAAACCAACCGTGTCAGCCAAACTCCACTGTCTCTATTACCTTTAGGACCAAATAAAGCCTATCCCCAAAGTCCTGGTGCAGATGTAAGTTATTAAAGCATTAAATTGCACTAAGATTTTTGAGATGTTTTGTACAAATTCTTTTCGGTAAGCAGAGTTCTCGACAGCCCGGCCCCTTACTTCTGGTCTTCGTACACATGGCTGCTTTCCATGTACTCTGCAGTTCAGCCAGTCTGGCCAGCTTCATGCTTGATACATACAAAACTCCTTCTCCTGTTGCCAAACCTTTGCTGCCATGTTCTCTCCTCTCCAGCTTTCAAAAGCTTTTTCTTCTGGGGCAGTTAATGGCACAGTGGATAGAGCGGCACAGTGGATAGAGCAGGAAGACCCGAATTCAAATATGGCCTCAGACACAACACTCTCTGGCTGTGTGACCCTAAGCAAATTACTTAATTCAACTGTCAAGCCAAAAAAAAAGGAGGGGGGACTTCTTTCCTCATTCAGACTCAGCTCAAGCAGTCGCTTCTCCATGAAGCCCTCCCTGATTCTCCCAGATGCTTGGACCACCCTCCCCAAACTACCTGTGTACGATGTGAC
Organism: Myrmecobius fasciatus; assembly: GCA_023553655.1. Lineage (NCBI taxonomy): Eukaryota > Metazoa > Chordata > Mammalia > Dasyuromorphia > Myrmecobiidae > Myrmecobius > Myrmecobius fasciatus. Next base: position 21,777 of record JAJPUD010019674.1, on the reverse strand, counting down.
TGTAGAGGATGCTACATGTCCATGTTGTCTCCCTTTTTAAGCTTCCCTTCTTAAGAGCGGGTTTCACTTTGCCCTAATCCACTTAGAACAGGGCCTGGCACATAAAAGGTGCTTCATAAATGCTTATTGATTGATTTAGTCCAATCCTCAAAGAAGAATCCTTACTCTCAATGTCTTCCTGACTAGGGCCACTGAGCCTCAACTCAAATCTCCAGGGAGGGAGATAGCTCTTCCACTTGGGGCAGTGTGCATCAGGAAAGCATCTTCCCTAACATGAGCCCAACGTGACCGCTTGGCTTCTTCTAACCACTGTTCTGGGTTCTGTCCTCTGAGGTCAAAGGGAACAAGACTCATTTTTCTTCCACCAGATGCCCCTTCACGTTGAGGCCATGGACTACATCTCCCTAAATCTCTTCTTCTAATGGCAGTCAGCCACAGCTCCATCAAACAACGCCCATGGGACATGGCTCAAGCTCCTTCCCCACCCTGATTGAGCCCTCTGACACTCTCTTGCTCAGAAGACCTTTCATGGTGACCAGAAGTTTTGACCACGAGAGAACCGGTCCCCTCCAGAAAGCCAGGCCCACTTTCTCTTCATCTTTGTCAGCTGCCACATGTTACCTGCTTTCCCAAGACCCACCTCAAGTCTTGACTCAGAATTCTAGACCTGCAAACCTAGAATATTCCTTGGCAGTCATTTAATCTATAAAAAAAAAAAAAAACCTACTGTTACATGCTGGGGAAGTGATCATTTCACCTCTGTTGACCTTAAACTCCATGAAGTTTTAAAATCTTCCAGCTGAGCCCTGGAAGGGGCCCAATCACCATATTTTGCAAGGCTGAGACAACTGAGATTGAGAAAGTTACAGGGAATAAGGGCTCTGGCAGATTCTCAGCTTAGCTACATGCAGGCTGTGTAACCCTGGGAGAACTGCTTCATCTCTCATTGCAAGCTCCAACCAGATTCCCCAGCTCAAGAAACTCTGCTGGCTCCCTCTTACCCAGAGAGTAAACTATAAACTCTTCCTGCTCTAGCTACTTGATCCCTCAATGTGACACTCCTCTCCCCCACTCTGCAACTTTGGATAAGCCCTTTCCTATGCCTGCAATTCCTTACCTCCATCTCAGAGAAATCAAACAATCATTAATTTTTTATTTATTAAGCACCTACTATGTGCCAGGCACATAGAAAAGAGGCAAAAGACAGTCCCCGTTGTCAAGAAGCTTACAGTCTAAAAACAAGCCAACAAATCTACACAAAGTAAGCTTTATACAGGATAAGGAGGAAACAATGAATGAAAGAGGATTGTAGAATTAAGAAGGATGGGGGGTGGCTTCCTGTAGATGGTGGGATTTTAGTTGGGATTTACTTATCTCCAAAGCTCAATTCAAGAGCCTTTTCCTGTAATAGCCGCCAGCTACTACTGTCTGCCCTTCTTCCAGAAATTATTGTATACATTTTATATTTAATTTTCTGTGTATATTTCTGTGCATACAGTTTCCTTGAGAGCAGGGGCTCTTTCATTTGTCTCTGTACCCTTAGTACCTAGCACTGTGTGCAGATAATATTTGTTCAATGAATGAATAAATGAAGGCCAGTGAGTAAACTGATATTTTCCTGACACTCCACATGGCACTGAGGACCTAGAGGCAGTCATGTGTAGCACTCACAGGGAAGAGATGGATTTCTGGTCCTTAAACAGCTCACTTCTTTGCTTCAGTTTTCTTGTCTGTAAAATGAGGTTCTAAATATCTGACCTATCCCACAAGGAAGTGCTTTGTAGTCTTGAAAGTCCTGCATTAGCATGTGTGCTCCTATTAGCATATACCCTCAATACAGAGACTCATCTGGACCAGGAGAGACCAAAGACAGCATCCAGTCCAAACTCCTTATTTTCCACATCAAGGAAAGGCCAAATGGCTTCCCCTTGGTTGCATAGGGATGGGGAATGGGGAAATTGGGATTTACACTCTAGAGTTTAGTCATTATTTCATCAGTCAGATTGTGCATCTTACCCCAAGAAGGAGAAAAGTAGTGTTGCAATGTAGACCTATTGTGGGGAATCACAAACTATGAGCTACTTTTGTTTTTAATATTTCCTCAGTTTTTTTTATCTGAAGGGGCTGGCCTCGAACTCTGGAGTTACTCCTAAACATTAGGAACAAGAAATGGAAGTAATTTTAACTTTTTTGATGCTTCAAATGTGAATTATTTGAATGGTCTTGATATCATCTGAATCTCAAATTGACATTAATTCATGCTGCACAAACATAGACACAGCTCCAATGTATATGAAGTTGGAACCAGAGAAGCTCTGGACTCAAAGGACAAGAATGAGAACAAGCAGTGAGGAATAACAGACAAATGCAAAAAGAAGGAGCTATCAACATGTGCCAAAGGGTTATCCCTTTTATAATCTTGCTTCCAACTGTAGTTCTATATTACCTGATTGAGAGTAGGTCACTATTTTATACTTTTATTTTAATCAAGTTATATTTTTCAAGGGAAAATGTGATTTAGTTTCTTATTTTTAAATTCAGGGAGAGGATAAAAATAGATGAACAGCAAGGTTCTTTGTGGTTTTTATACTACTACCCAATTTTAAACATATTAGGTCTATTGCCTCACGTTGCCTCTCAGACAATCATGACTGGGAACTGCTCTGCCTATCCACAATTCCCTAGATCCCCAGGTCACAGCGTCTAAAATTTTAGGCACTGTGCTTAGAAAGAAGTAATCAGTTAGTAAATATGTATTAAGTACCTACTATGTGCCAGATAATGTGCTAAGCACTGGGGATATGAATAAAAATTTTTAATAATAACCAACAAAACAACAGTCCTGAGTTTACGGTCTAAAATCAAACTACTAAGTAATGACAACCTGTCAGTCTCCCTGACTTTGAACTTTCAAAAAGGTAAGGTGACTGACCCTCCATGGGCTAATGCATTCCCCTTGGCAAATTTAATTTTTGGAAATCACTTTTTCCCCTCTGTGAGCTTTGGAGGCAGAAGACTAGGGTTCAAATCTCAGCTCTTTCATTCACAACCTGGGTGACCTTGTGCAAGGAACTGCATCTATCACTCTGGGCTTCAGTTTTCTTTGCAGATCAAAGTAGTGGAGGAGATGGTCTCTTCTAGCTCAAAGTCCTGTGATGCCCTCTGCGATCCCTTGTACAGAAACACACACTCTGAGAAGTGGAAGCACCCGGGATGACTTGGAGGCAGAAATTCTGGGTTCAATTCAATTTCATTAAGAGCCTCCTGTGTCTTTTATTTTTGGTTCTGGTGGCTTTTTTGTTTTTGATTTGTTTTGCAACATGACTAATATGAAAATGTTTTGCACGACTGCACAAGAGTAATCTAAATCAATTGTTTGCCTTCTCAGAGAGGCGGGAGGAAGGGACAGAATCTAAATTTTAAAAATTTTACTACACTAAAATTAAAAATGCAAAAAATATGTTTATACATATATTTCTAACATGTTTAACATATATTGGACTACTTGCCATCTAGGGGAGAGGGTAAGGGAAGGGGGGATTGGAATACAAAGTTTCACAAGGGTTAATGTTGAAAAATTATCCATGCATATGTTTTGAAAATAAAAAGCTTTAATAAAAAAATAAAAAGAAACACTATAAAAATATGTTTATATGTAATTAAGAAAAACATTAAATTAAGTTAAATATAAAAAGGAGAAGTGTGGTGTTTTTTTAAAAGGAGCCTGTATGTGCTGAACACTTCTTTGGTCTGTGGGGTTCAAAGACAAAACCAAAATAATTTATGTCTTCAAAGAGTTGATATTCTCCTTAATTCTCAAGCACCATCTCTGCCACTGACTAGGTTTACATGATTCTGAGCAAATCAAAGACATTCTCTGGGCTTAATGTCCTTTTCTATAAAATGGGGACAATAATTCTTATATCAAAACCCTCAAAGAGAGAAATAATATGGTATAGTAGAGAGGGCTAGCCTCAAAATTAGGAAGATGTGAGTTCAAATCCCACTTCGGATGTACCAATCAATCAATCAACAAACATTTATTAAGTGCTTACTATATGCCAAGTACTGTACTTGGGAGTCAAAGGAAAAATAGTTCCTGCCTTACATTCTCCCAGGAAGAATAACTGGAGATATACAGAGTAATTGAAAGGGAATCTTGGAGAAGATTCTAGCAGCCTGGAGCACCAGCAAAGCCCTTTTACACAATGTGTTCTTTGACCTGAGTCTTCAAGGAAACTGCAAGATGGCACAGGGACACAGCCAGAGAAAAGACCCTGAGGCAGGAGATCAGGAGACCAGGAGACAGAACATTCTGTGTTGGGGAGAGCAAGTACTAGAGGAGAATGGAGGAAAGAGCATGGCAGGTGATTGGAAGGTAGGAAAAGGGGAAGGTTGTAGTCAAAAAGAGACGCTTCTGTTCTGTTCTAGTTGGCAATGTTTATTAAATGAATAAAGACATTAATTCAGACTATTCACTAAAAGGACAAACAGAAGCCAAAGCTTACATATTTTGACCACATAATGGGGGACTCATTGGGGCAAAGATTGAAGGCAGAAGAAAAAGGGGGATGGCAGAGGATAAAAAGAGTCATAGAAACAATGAAGATGAGCTTCAGGAGCTGGTGGAGGACAAAATGGCCTGGCACGCTACCATTCGTAGGCTCACTAACAAACTCAGCAATGAGAGGGAACCACGAAGGGTAATGTGGTCAGATCTGTATGTTAGGCAGCTGGGAGGAAGAGGAGTCGGAGTTGGGGGGGGGGAAGTTGAGGCAGGGAGGATATGAAAGGTAAGAGAAGATAAGTACACGAAAGCCATTCATTTAGATACTAAGATTCTTTCTTATAAGTCTGTGTAAATGTGCCCTTTACTCTGCATATTTCCACTGAAGAGCTTCATCATCATCATCATCATTAGGGTTACTAGGAACAAAACACTTTGTAAATTGTAAAGCTCTATTTAAATGAATTATTACTATTATTGTTACTGTTGTGACAAAAAAAGTTCATATATTTGTTTGACTAGAGCAAATAGAGACTGTTTTGTCTAAGAAGAAACCCCCCCAAAAACCCACTTTTGGGGAAGTTAGTTTTATAAAGCATTTAAAATTTTGCAAAGGGCTTTAACACATTGTCCCATTTGATCCATAGGATCATGGATGTGGACAGGGGCAATTACAGTCCCATTTTACAGATGATGAACTATTTCTCTGGAGCGGGTCCTTTGCTGGGACGCCAAAGAGCTTTCGCACAGGCTTCTGGGAATCTGCCTCAGAGCCATCTGACCTGTAACTTCATGCCAGCCTGGCAGGGCTTGCCCATCACGAAGGTCGCTGATCTTCTCCATGCATCACATGCATGCTCTCTGATCTCTCCCGCCTGAAGAGCTGGACTGCTGTGCTTGCAGTCTTTAAAAATGGCAGGCCTTTAAAAGCCCAACTACAAAGCCCTCGGGGTCACTGCACTCTCCAGTCCCTCCCTCGCCCCCCCATTCTAGGTCATCCGGCTTGAAGATTGCTCTTGAATTCGATTTCATGCAGCTTAAAGCCCAGGCAAGCTCTCCCAGCAAGCAGTGGGACACAATGAGGTTTTTTTAGAAACATTTCTTTCCCTTAGGGCTGGGATCCATTTCAAAAAGTTACTCAACGGGTCCTTCTTTTAGGAGAGATCACCACCGAGACTACTGGAAAATGGTATTAAAAAAAAGCCTGTAATGACTCTATTAAAACATTACCTGGGAGACATCTCGTTATGCCCCAAAATGTCTTAGATGTCTATAAATAAACCTTTCAAAAAACAGCGGGCAGAATGGAAGGAACTAATGGAGCCTGCAATGTGCTCCCGCTCTTCTCCTTTAGCCCAAATCCACCCTGGATAATTCTCCTCCTACATAGAAAAAGACAGACGAGGGACAGCCCCCAGACAGAAAACACTGCCCAGATGTAATATTAATCTTCTCCAAACTTCACCCCCAAGCTGAGCTCCCTTGAAGGCTGGCCTCCTTTGCTGGAAAAGCCCACACTAATTAAACCTGGAGAAGATTAAGACTGAACACCAAGTCTTTGTTTGAAAGAGAAGCAGAAGGTCCTATTTTATTCTTGGGGGAGAGGAGCTGAGGCTCATGGGAGAGATTGACTTCCTCGGAGTGAAGCCGTGGAAAGGGACATTCAGGTGGGAATTGAGATTCTGGCAAATCCTCATTTCTCCAGGGGTTGTCCAAGGCTTGCCCTGCCCTCTGGGGCGCAGGGTAAACCTACATGGGCCGCCTGGGGAGGTGGAGGCTGGGATTCAAGCCAAAGCTGGAGGGCTACATTTTGCTACAGAGTCTCAAAGGCTGAAACTGTGTATCGTGCTTTACTTTCCGTTTCCTGAGAAATGAGATGGATGGTTGACCTAGGAGGTCCCCTTAGCTCTCGGTGACCCTATAATGATGTGATCGAGACCGAGATCGGTCAGAAAAGTGGTCAAGGGGTGGGAAAAATGAGAGCTCCAGAGCTGTTCTTTCTCCTTCTCTAATGATTGGACCTGGGTCCAAACCCAACTCAGCCATATTCTCTCTGGATAATCTTGGGAAAAGTCCTTGGTCTCTCTGGGCCTCAGTTTCCCCACCTGAGTGTTGGACTAGCTGGATTTTGAAATCCCTTCTATTTCTGAGCTCCTGTGACTCGAGCTCAAGGTTTCTTAACCTTTTTTTTTCTGTCATGGTAGTCTGCAAAAACTCCTCAGAGTTTTTGAACATTTAAAAAAATCCACAGGATAATTATTGAAATTCAGTTCCCTAAGAACAAAAAACAAAGAAAAATTGTGTAGACTCTGGGTTAGACAGCCCTGGACCAAAAATCTCCCAATTCAGGAGCTAGAACTAAGACTTCTGTGATGTGGAAGGCAGGGATTTGGTGAGATCCGGGTCACTGTGGACATCTCATGTGTGACACTGCGAGCTGCATGAAAACTCATTCATTATTTATGACACGACCTTCACCCGCGGTGCCCAAAGTGTGATAAACAAACATTTAGTGACAAAGACAAAGTAGCTCTAGGCTAGGATAGATACTGTATGAGGGAAATACTTTCTAGTGCCTCAGTATCCCCATTTTGAGGCTTTCCAGGGTCAGGGACATGAATGATGCCAGTGGAAGCAGTCAGTGGAAGCTAACTACCACTATGTGCCTTCTGTGGATATGGCACCCAGGGACTAGTAATGACTGATGGCCAGAATTTACATTGTGCCGACCAGGTACTGGGCGCATAGCTAGGTGTTTCACAGTCAGATTCAATCTTGAAAATTTCCTGTAAGCTGGGAATTATAACAACACCTTCCTTCCAGAGTTCTTGTGAAGATGAACTGAGGTCATGTTCAAAAAGCACTTAGCACAGTACCTGGCACATAGTAGGTGTTATAGAAATGCTTCTTCCTTTCCTGCTTCCCTGCCTGTCATCTGCAGCCCAGCCAACCTTTCACTGGCCGTCAGTGGTCCAGAATGTCAGTTCTTCATTGTTTCCTCAACAAGGATGCAATTATAAGTGTTTCTTGAGTGCCTACTATGTGCCAGGCACTGCATTAAGCCATTTACAAATATAATACCACTTGATCCTCACTACAATTCTGAGAGACAAATGCTATTAACTGCATTTTACAGATGAGGAAACCGAGGCAGTCAGTGATTAAGAGCCTTGCCCAGGCTCACACAGCTAGTAAATTATCTGAGATCACATTTAAACTCAAATCTTCTTGACTCCAGGTCCAGAGCTCTACCTACTGCACCATCTATAAAATAATCTCTCCTCTAAAGGATCTTATATTCTAACAGGGGAGACATAAAGTTAATAAAAAGATGCAAAGTCATTGGGTACAAGGTAGAGCAGGATGGAGGGTGCCAGCAGTTTGAGAGAACAGGAAAAAGATGGAATATAGGTTGCATCTTAAAGAAGGAGAAGATTTCTGGGAGGTAGAGAGAGAGAAGGTATGGAAGACAGTTGTTACAATGGCAGAGAGGGGACTAACTGGGAGAAGACCAGCAGCAATGGGGAGAAGACCAAAAAAGAGCTGGTACAGCTGGGCAACTAAGCTGGGCTCAGGCTGTGGAGACCTTGAAGTAGAGGGATGTCTATTTTGCCCTCCAGACAACAGGAAGCTGCTGGGGGTGTCTGGGTAGGGCAGTGGCAGGGGTGAATCTGTGCTTAAGGAAGATCTTGCCATCAACAACATATGTGAAAGGACGTAGCAGAAGGATAAAGCAAGGCTATGAAGGAGTTGGTGGGAATGATCTCCAAAACACAGATTCAGAATCGTTCCCTCAACTACCTTGTTTGTTCCCTGGAGTCTCCTACAAAGCCTTTTTCCCTTCCAGACATGGATGACACTGAATTCATTCATTCATTCATTCATTGCACAAATACTTATTAAACGCCTACTGAATGCAGATAATTGTAATGGAAGCCAGAATAATAATACAAAGTTCGAGGAAGAGAGTGTTTCCTTGTGGAACTGATCACTGGGGAAGACAGCTTTTGAGAAAAACACAGGTCTCCTCTATATCAAAAGTGCTTCTTTTGTGGCAACAGAGAATCCGCCACCGAGCAGATGCCCATCCTTTGGGCAATGGTAGAAGAAATGGCAACCTGGGACATAATAGGATGTTACAGAATTATAGAAATAAGGAAAATAAGGGAAAAGCTGCTATGAACTGATGCAAAGTGAAGTAAGGACAACCAGGAAAGCAATGTACACAGCGACTACCACAACAGAAATGGGGGAAGCTTAACCCTGCTCTATTCCTATTAGCAACAGCAGCCTATAATCCAAAATTCGGGTTCCATTTCTGGATCCCTGACTTCTCTGTATTACCGAGTTTTGTTTTCTTGTTTTGTTTTGTTTTGTTTTGTTTTTCCCAGGGCCTCAAAGGATTTAGAATTAGAGAAGGTCTCAGAGAGACTCTGGGCTTACTGCCCTCCTTGCCCACATGAAGCCACTGCTATTCAGGCAAAGTTTAAGCCCCTTCCACCATCACCTCCACTAAACCTACCGAGTTACCTTCAGAGCAGGAGTCCCAGATGGAGACTTACCTGGCTAACGATGAAGAAGATGACCGTCATGGCCGCACAAGCCAAGGTGACGAGCATGAGAAACTTGAAGCGGAAGATCAGGCCCTGTTTGGAGGAAGCACAAAGGTCTCTTTCAGTCCCATGAGCTGTAGCCAAAGTACTAAGTTTCATATTTTTATGGAAAATGTCACGGAAGCTTCCAAACACGCACAAACAGCACGTGCAGAGCTTACTCTCCGAACAAAAGATCTGACCTGCCGAGATCATGCAGCTAAGTTTCCCTCAGTGGAGGGATAGAAGGCAGCCATTTCCCAGAACCCAATTTTTCTGGGTCCTTATCTCCTATGAAACAGGGATTCCAGAGACCAGAAAATCAAATTAATAGCAAGTCTCATGGCTAATTTCCCCGCTAAGCTGGTTATGATTCCCTGCAGGGGTTCCAACAATCCAAGCCTGAGCTTCTCTGACATCCTAATGCAATTCTGCTCCGACGAGCAGACAGAAATGCACATGGCCGACAGCACGCCAGGGGCTGACTGGAATCCTTCCCGCTTTTGGAAAGAGGATCAGGCCGTACCTACGTGACTTGCAATGGTGGCCACTGCTGTGAGCTTGAAGGACTAGGGTACTGGGGGTGAGAATTCAGGAAGACCTGGATTTCTGGGCTCTTGTGATCAGCACAGTGCCTGACATACAGTAGGTGCTTAATAAATGTTTATTGCTTGACTGATTCCAATATCAGTGCTCTTCCCATTGAACCATGCTCCCTCCGAACTCACAGGGTGCTAGCCAATGAAATAAAGCATTCTGAAGACCTTCCAGTGCTCCATAAATGCTATTACTTATCATTTACAAACCAGCTTAGCACTATTAGTGAAAAGTATTGACTTTCTTTAAGCACAGACCTGACTATGATTCTCCAATCAATAATAACCAGTGGCTCCCTATTGCCTCGGGGATAAAATTAGCTCCTCTGTGTAGTTTCTTAAAACCTCTTTGCAATCTGCTCCCAATCTGTATTTCTAGGATTAATGGACATTATTACTCCCCCTCTAGCATTCTGTGAGTCAGCCAAGCTGACCTTCCCTTTCTCTGCTCTTTATTCATCCTCTCCCATCTCCATGCCTTTGAGGTAGTCACCATGACCACAATGCACTCTGCTCATCTTCACCTCCTAGAATCTCTCTCCCTTCAGGAGGAAGACACGCTAGCTAAAGTACCATTTTTTAGGTAAAGCCTTTCCTGCCTCTCCCAACTTCCCTCCCTCCCTCAAGCTCTTTCCTGGAGTTCTGTGCCCAGGACATCCTGTTAACTCATCTGCCCTTTGTTTCACTGCATTTCTTCGGTGATAATTCTTATTTCCAGAGAAGGGAGAACAGCTAGCATCCATATAAGACTCCAAGGGTTACAAAGTGCTTTACAAGGATTAAATCATTTAATCCCCACAACCACCTGAGAGGGTATAGGTGCTATTATAACAACAGCCCCCCCCCCATTTTTAGATGAAGAAACTGAGGCTGGCAGAGGTCACGCTCTGAGACAGTCTTCCCAGCTCCGTGTCCAGCACTGCTCTCAGTGGGCTACAAGCTCAGTCTCTCTACTGGTCCAGTCCATGGCCGATCTGCTCCAAACCTCTTCACTCACTCTGTGCTGGCTGCCACTCGGCCTTCTTTTCGCCCAAGCCCAACCTTGCTGCAAATTCAACCAAGTATCTCCAAAGTTGATCCCAGAGAAATAAAGCAAGCTGAGAATTTTCTCCCTCTTGGATGATGGGAATAAATCAGGAGGTGTGAACCCTGGGAAATCCCTAGGTGGAGTTTCCGAGGTCAGGATCGGTCTCGGAGCTTGGGCAAGGACGCCAAAGGGAGAGTCAGTTGTGCTGTTTGTATATGGAGGCCGGGGCCACCAGACCTTGGGACTGCAAACCTTCCTTTGCTCTCTTTTCCCAATACCCCGAGCGCATGGAGATGGCTCACCTCGTAGTGTAGCCGGCGAACCTTGCTCATCGCGGGCAGGCTCGATTGCTTCCCATTGATGTTCCGGAACACCTGGAAGACCATGAAACACAGAAACAGGAAGTAGAGGCAGAGGCAGATGCCAGCCACGATGATGAAGGCCATCTGATAGCTTTGGGTAAAGGAAATGGCGTTGCAGCTAGTGGAGATAAAAGGGCAGAGACCGGGAGGTCGGCTTCTCGGCATCCGCCATAAATTGTGCTTGATTGACACCAAATATGATCGGGATCCTTATTATTAAAATTATTATTTTATTTTATTAAAATTATTAAAAGAGACAGTGAACCAGGCATTGTGCTAAGTGCTGGGATACAAAAAAAAGGCAAAAAAAAAAATATATATTCCCTGCCCTCAAGGAGTCCTCATTCTAATGGGGAAGGCAATATACATATAAATGGGATTGTGTGTGTGTGTGTGCACATACATGGGATATATATATACATATTATATATATACATGGGATAAATTTACACACACACACACACACACACACACAAACATGGGATAAATTGGGCTCCAAGAAGAAGGCTTTGTGTAATTTCATTGGCGTGAGGAACTCCCACATGAGGAAATGCCCACCCCAAGGCAAGCTGGCACCCTTTCCATAACTTAAGATCTTAGAGACTTGCCTGGGAGATTCATTGATTTACCCAGGGTTATGCAGCCAGTACAAGAGATAAAGACAACCACAATACTAATTAACATTTAGAGAGTCTCACCTAGATATTGGGAAGCCAAGTACTTCAAGTATTATTGTTATTCTTCCCATTTTACAGATAAGGAAAGTGCAGCTCAGAGACACCAATGAATTTGCCAGGATCACACAGCCAGCAAATGCTTATGGACTCCAAGCTGAACATTCCATCAGCTACAATGAGTGATCAAAAAGGAAGACATCAAAGTGGACACACCAGCTGTCCCAGCTCTCCCCAGGTTGGCCTTGGGTTCAGGTAAGAGAAATGGAATTGCCTGGCAGATAGATTCTCTCCAACCTTGCAGAGAAGGGTAGCTACTTTTCATTTTTCCCCAAAACTGAAGATCCTCTGGGGGGGGAGGTAGGAGGATGGGGTAGGAGGAGAGTGGAGTTGGGATTGATAAAGTTCTCGGGCAAACAGAGAAGAGAGGGGTGAAGGTCTAGCGCCTAGTAAATAGTAGGTGCTTCATAAGTGCTGATGAGTTTCCGGCTACATGGAAGGACATACAAAAACCAAGAGTGGATTTGTAAACTCCAGGCCAAAAACCTAACTTCTGACAAAATAAACAAATATCCAGAGCATAATATCAGAGGGATGGTAAGTGAATGACTGGATAAGGAAACAGTGATGGCCAAGAGCCAATCCTCTTTTCCCCGGGGGATGGGAGCAGGCAATTTGAAGCCCTTTTCTGGTTATCAGCTCTTCTCATCACAGTCTTGGGTGGGGAGGGGTAAGCTTTTTTCAATTTTACTTTACAGATGAGGGAAGAAAGGCTAATAACAGATCTATAGGATCTAGAGTAAATCACTTCCTCTGTCAGGGCCCAGTTTTCTCCTTGTATCAGGAGCTGAGCTAGATGGTCCCCAAGGCCTTTTTCAGCTCTAAATTTATAGTCCTATGACTTCTGAGGGCGACCAGCTGAGAGACTGGGGGTATAAATCTATCAACAGATGTTGAAACTGAGGCAGACAGGCTAAGTGCCATACTCAGGCTCACACAGCTGGTAAGTGTGTGAGGCTGCATTTGAACTCAGATCTCCCTGATTCCGATTCCAATCACTTAGCTGCCTCAGATGAAGGAAACAAAAAGAGATTTGATCTGCTGGTGTGTTCCTTGGCCATCATGGGAGCATATGGGACAGACACGGGCTCAATTCTTGGAGCCGTGGCCTCTGAGCTGGACAGGAGCTCCGAGAGCACGTAGCCCAAACCTTTCTCTTGTACAGAGATGAGCCTGTGAAGGGACTGACCTCGAGTCCTCTGCCTTTTAGTTCAGTGTATTATTTAAGCCTCTCTTGCTGCTGCAGCTCTTCACTGTTAGCATTTAGAAGGTGCTTTTCACCTCCCCTGCTTCTCCGCAAGGTGGGGGGCTGTGGGAGTCCAATACTGCATACGACGTCAGACTTTTTAGATCGTGATTGGTTTTGTGGAATTGTTTATTATAAGGGATTGTGGCTCTCTGAGTGATACATTGGGATGAATGGAAGGGACAGAAAAACAAAAGATGAACCAAAATTCTATTAAAAATATCTGATCCCGAAGTATCAGCGGGCTTTTCTCCCAATTTTTCCTCTTTATCCTTCCACACGTGACAACGACGTCAGATTTCTGGGAACGGGTTTCAATGGCCTTCACGATCCCAGGGTTTTCATTAGGAACTAATTTTATTTGACTCATTCGGAAGCAAAAGAAATTGCCTTCGGAAAGGGCTGAACCCAATTATTTCCAACAGAAAGAGTGTTTGCTGTATTCAGGGAGGTGGGAGGCAGTGGGGTTTGGGTGACAGTCGTAAAACATTATTAATCTCATTTTACGGATGAGGAAGCCGAGGCTCCGAGAGCCTCAGAATGAGTCCCTGCCTCAGCTCGGCACGGGCACAGCTGGAAGAGAATCCTTCCAAACTCTTATGTTACAAAAGGCATGGGGGTCTTGACTTGAAATCTCAGCTCTTTTCCTTACTACTTGTGGGACAAAGGACCAAAGCACCCGATCTAATGCTGGAGAAGACCCTAGTGTTTTCGTAATGGATGGGGAAACTGAGGTGTGTATTCAATAAACATTTGTTAAGTGCCTACTATGTGCAAAGCACTATGCTAAGCTCTGGAGATACAATAAGAGGTTCCTGTCCTCGAGGAGCTTACAGTTGAATGGGGGGAGATAATGTGTAAAAGGTATATATGAACAAGTTATGGAGAAGATAAATGGGAAATAAGTAACAGAACAAAGGCTAAGCACTTTGCCAAGGTCACATGGGTGGTTAATCACAGAGCTAGGATTTGACCCCAGGGTCCTTTCCCATGGCACCAAAGTTCCAAGTGACCTGAGACAAGTCAATTCCCTTCTGAAACTTGGTTTCCTTATTTATTGAGTAAAGGGACGCAGAGAGATGGTCTGAAGGGCCCCTTTTAGTTATAAATCCCATGGCCCAATCAGCCTGTGTCTTTTTAAGCTCCAAACCCTGGTAGACAATTTCCTTATGCTACACTCACTAGAAAAATGGGCATGAGATCTCATCCATCCCAGAGGGCTGTTGGAAGGATAACAGGGGGGAGAGGAAGCTACGGTCTCTACAAATACACACAATTATTTTACACATCAGACTTAGAAAAGCCCAAATTAACCTTATCCAGCCTGTCCGGCACCTTTACTTATTTTGTCAAACATTTCCCAACTGCCTTTGAATCAGTGGCTCTCCAGTAAAACCCAAGCTGCAGTTTTACTTCCCCCCAAAGCAAGGCTGCTACCAAGCTCCCCTCCCTCCTTCCAGCAAGACTCTCTTCTTCTCCAAGCACTCGCCATATGACTTTGGGGAGATAAAATTATCCGAGTCAGCTTTCTAAAAAAGATCCCCCAGACTCCCCTCCAAGATCTGCAGAAGATGGCTCTGGGAGCCCAACTAAAACCTGGGACCCTCCAGCAAAACTAATCTCCTTGATGCTATCCCCACCTTGGAATACGAGTGAGCGGCAGCTTGGCGTGGGGTCCTGCCAACCCACCAAGGCCACTTGGGGATGCATCTTTAGAAAGAGGCTCTCGTGTCCCCCAATGAGGAAACAAAGCCCGCCCCCAGCCCGTCCCCAGACCAGGAGGGAGAAGCTGACCGGTGCCTAATGGCCCTCTCAGGCTGGCTGTGAGCTAAGGAGAACTCTTGCAAGGTCTCTTCTGTAATGGGAGCAAGATGCTAACTCATCATTTGCCCGCCCAACTCTGACTCAAAAACTGGCATTCATTTTCCTAATTACTTTCCTTCATCTCTTCCGCTTAATTGGCCGGGGTGAAGGAAGCCAGCCTGGGCCACTGGGGAAGGGTCAGGAGAGACGGCGAGCCATCCCTGGGGAAGGGGACCACCCTGAGACAAGGAAGGATACGGCCAGCTCGGTGCCAACATCTGTGGTCCAGATGCTGTAGAAAGGGTTCGTCAGCTGCACCCCTCTGCAAAGAAACCAAAACAGAGCAGACAGGTGACTGGGCAGATCAAAGGGAAAGCTCCTCCATGTTTATCAACTTTGTAGCACGGCGGCCTAGGGGACAAGGGCAGCGTCTCTGAGAGCCAGGAGGGAGGAAGCAGACGGGCTCGTTCCTTCAATGCCCATTTATTCGGGGCCTTATATCCTCCCGGGAGAAACACGAGGTAACCGAGAAGAAAATGCAAAAAGCAAAGGAAGTCTCTCCGGGGTGGCTGTTTTGAGGAGAGGCCCCAGCAGCTCGCGGGGCCTGGGGGCTAGGATTGGGGTGACTCCACACGGAGGATGCTGTGTGTGCCCCGTCCAACAATGGGGGGGCCGGTATGGGCCAGGGGAGAGCTCTCCCCTCACCACAAAACAAAGATTCCCAACAGTGGCTTTCCAACAGCCTCCATTGGCCATTCTTGTCTCTGCAGGAACACCCTGGAGGAAACTGTGGCACATCATGCAAGAGAAAGAGGGAATGTTGGGGTTCAAGTCCCAACCTGCTGCCTCCTCCCTGTGGGACACTGAATATGTCACGTAAGTGCTGTGGGTCTCAGTTTCCTTATCTGTAAAACTGGTGGCTTTCTGATTCTGTGCTCCCAAGACCCTTAATTTCTTTGGGTCTCAGTATCCCTGGTCTGTAAAAAAAGGTTGGGCTGCTGGGCTCCAAGTTCTCATTCAGTTCTGGACCTAGGATCCTGCGACTTATGCAGGGTCTCCCAAAAGTGGGATTTGAACCCCAGAGTCAGTGAGCTGCCCACGCTGCCCGCGCCAGGACAGAGGGCCGGCCGCAGGGCGAGGGCCCCGGCCCATCCGGCCATCACAACTTTGAGCACCGCTCACTCACCTCTCACACATGTCGAATATGAAGAGGCAGAAGGAGCCGACGGCAATGGGCCCGACCTGTTTCCAGTAGCCAGAAATGTGGTTCCGTTCATTTTGATCCTAAAGAGAAGCAGAGTGGGAGGTGAGATTGGGACTGGAGGGGGAGGAGAGCAGAGGAAGAGGAGGAGGAGGAGGGATGAAGGCTTCTTCTGTGCTCAGGGACAAGGAGCTCAGCAGCAAGCTGTGCTGTTCCAGAAGGAGGGGGAGTCTGGGTGTGCCCTGGGGTACAGGTGGAGGCCAGGGCTGGGAAGCGGGCATGGTGCCCAGAGGGGAAGAATGAGGGCCACTCATAAACGTGACCTTTTACCCAAGCACATGCTCTTTCCTCCTGGCTCTGAGGGCCCTCCCTGGGGTCCTGAAGGAGCAAGGGGTTCAATGGGGAGGGGCCCCAAGGGTCCAACCCTGGAGGTCCCACCGCCGCTCGGTCTCTGGTTCTCAGTGGGAAGGGCATGACAGGGTTTCTGATGCCATAATCTTTGTCTTGTATGAAAGGACCCAGAGAGCCCAGGACTTGGAATAAGGAAGCCCTGGACTCAAATCCTGCCTCGGGTACTAGACCTGGCTATAGGACCCTGGGCAAACCTCTTTAATGTCTGTGCCTCAGTTCCTTCATCTGTAAAATGGAGATAATGATAACACTAGCACTTGCCTGACAAAGTTGTTGGGAGGATTAAATGAGATAATACATGAATAATCCCCTTTACCCCTTAAAGCACTGCAAAAAGAAGCAGCCCAGGAAATAGCGGATATTCCCTTAGCGCTCTTCAGTAACTCATCTGATCCCCACAAAATCCCAGTACTCTGGGTATGATAAGAGATATTCCCATTTTTCCCAAAGGGAAACTGAGGCTCTGAGGTGAAGTGGCTTTTCCAATGATCACACAAGGGACTGAAGAATAAAAGATGAGTCCAGGAGCCCAGGACTTCTGATCCCGAGGCCGGACACTCTCCAGATCACAGAAACAGTGAGGCTGCAGACGAAGCTACTGCTCTCACTGAAAGGACTACAACATTGTAAAAAGGGAGAGAGACCGAGGCAGAGACACAGAGACACAGAGAGTCAAAGAGACAGAAAAAGATAGACAGAGACAAAGTCAGAAAAAGATAGAGACAAAGAAAGACACATACAGAGAGAAAGACAGAAGAGAGAAAGAGAGAGAGACAGAGACAGAGAGAGACACAGAGACAGAGAAATAGAGAGACAGAGAAAGACAGAGAGTGAGAGAGGAGGAGGGAGGGAGGGAGAGAGAGAGAGACAGAAAGAGAGAGAGAGGGAGAGAGGGAGACACAGAAAGAGAAAAATACATACAGAGAGACAGAGAGTCAGAGATACAGATGACAGAGAGAGAGAGACACACAGAGAGACAGAGAGAGACAGAGAGAGAGAGAGAGAGAGAAGGGGGAAAGGGGAAAGATGAGAAGAGGGAAGCCAGGGAAAAGCAGAATGGTGACAGGAGAAGAAAGAAGAGGGGAGAGAGGAAAAGGGAAAGAAGGCTCGATGGGAGCTGCTGCCCCAGCGCGTCCCTGCCATTCAGTGCCTCTTGACCTTTCCCATTTCGGGGCCTCCAGGTCCCATGGTCGCCTCCATTTGCTGGAATCCCCTCCTGAAAGGGCCGTGGAGACCCGGGCAGCCTGGTTGTGCCCCCTCACTGTCCAGAGGAGACAAAACTTGCCCAGCGTGCTCAGGCTACTCCCTGGCTGAGCTGGGACATGCCCGCCTGAGCTTTTTCGAGTCCCAGGGCACGGCCCGTTTTCCATCATCATCAGGTGGAGGCCCAGGCTGTTGCTTCCAGCAGTGATCCTCCAGGAGGTCTAGAGCAGAGAGCCCAACCCCTGGCCCCTAATCTGGCTCTAGGACCCCATGGGAACATCCTTTGTCCCAACCTGTGATTTCATTGGTCAAAGAAACTTCCAGGTGAGAAAATTCCTTCCATGGAAGAAGGAGGGCACCTTCTCTGCAGTTAGTCTCAGAGCTGCTTGGGGAACCCAGCGGTTAGGTGCTGTACCCAGCATCACCAGCCAGTATGGGCCAGGGGCAGGATTTGAACCTGGAGCTTCTTTATCCTGGGATCAGCTCTCTGAGTGCTGAGCCACACTGCCTTGAAAAAGGAGGATTATGGGGCAGCTAGGGGGCACAGTGGATAGAGCACCAGCCCTGAAAGTCAGGAGGACCTGAGTTCAAATCTGGTCTCAGACACTTATCACTTCCTAGCTGTGTGACCCTGGGCAAGTCACTTAACCTCAATTGCCTCAGCAAAAAGCAAAAAAAAAAAATTAATTAAAAATAAATTTAGAAAAAGAAAGAAAAGAAAGAAAAAGGAGGATTATTATTGTTCTCATCATCATCATCCCTGTCCTTGCTGCCCTGAGCTCACGCTAAGGAGAAGCTGCTGCTCTCTCCCACCCAGCACAGCCCAAGAAGTGATGGGCTTCCATCTTTGGAGACTGAGCAGGGCTATGGGCCAGGACTCCTTAGATCTCCCCATCATCCTCCAATTAGCCCAAAGGGACCTCAGGGGCCACAGGGAGCCGCTGGATCAACAGTAGACAGAACTCTGGCTTAGATTCAGGAAAAGCTGAACTCAAACCCGGCCTCAGACACTATGAACTGTGCGAGTATCAAGTCATTTCAGCTTTGTCTGCCTCAGTTTACTTTTGCTGAAAGTAGGATGATTACAACAACGATAATAATAGCTAACCTGAAAGTCAATGTAAATGACAGCTGTTATCCATTTCCCCATTTTGCAGATAAAGAAACTGAGGTCTGGAGATGGGAAGTGACCCCCCCCAGGGTGACACAGGGGGTCAGTTCAGGGGCTGGCCCCTCTCCCAGGGCTTCTCATGGTGGTGGGCCACATTCTCCTTCCACTCACCAGACCGGAGGCTAAATAAAGGGCTACTTCTGGCTCCAGGCCATTGGACCCCAGACAGGGGCTGGCAGTATAGACAAGAAAGGCCAGGCTGTTGCACTGGGCGCTCTTACCATCATGTGCTCACCACAGAAGATAATCCAGAAGGACAGGAGCATGGCGTAGAAAATCCCTTGTCTGATGTCCCCGAAGAGCAGCATCCAGGTCCAGTCGAAGCCGATGGAAAACCACTCCACCGGGATGTTGATGAACGTCATGGAGATGCCCAGGGCGAAGATGACTCTAGGGAGGAGAGAGTCAGGGGGATGCCTTCAGGTCTCAGGCTTTGGGGAGCACGAGGGGCTTCTGGGGGGGGCCCTCGGGATGTATCAAGAGCCGGCCCAGACAAGGCCACCGATGGAAATAAAACCTTCGTACGCCTTAAAGTACCTTCGATCAGTGGTCACTGTCACCGCCAGCCTCTTGGGCTCTATTGCCCCCAGTTGGATGCTGACCAGGTGACGAGGGTCCCCGAGCCAGGACCCAGGCCTTCGGGCAGCACCTGCTGGGGGACTCTAAGTGCTGGGGGCCTGAGGGGCTTGGGGCTGGGATCCCTATGCCCATCACTGGCCTCCTTCTGGAGGCCTTGTCCACTCCAGGAAGTCGAAGATGGACACATAACCCCCGTTTCCTTTTTCCTCAGCTCCCCACAACTTGGCCCAATCAGGTCCTTCTCCATGAATTAGGGAAAGGAGAAGGTTCCCCTCTGGGAGCAGCCCCCGGTCCCCCCTTTAAAGCCCTCTGATGCTATTTGCAAAGGGCTCAGAGGGTGAGGGACAGAGGGAGACCATTATGGCCATGTTTCCTTCTTCCTCGGCACCCAAGGCTCCCCATAACTTGGCCCAATCAGGTCCTTCTTCATGAATTAGGGAAAGGAGAAGGTTCCCCTCTGGGAGCAGCCCCCCCGGTCTCTCCTTCAAAGCCCTTGGAGGCTGTTTGCAAAGGGCTCAGAGGGTGGGGGACAGAGGGAGACCACTATGGCCATGGAAAGCCGTGACTCACTTCTCCAATAGAACGGGAGGTCGTGTCATCATCGTGATCCGCCGCCAATACCACACCATGATGATGAAGATGCTGGGCGTGAGGAAGGTTTTCATGGCAAACCACACCTTGGTGAAGCCTCCATTTTGATGAATTCCCTGCAGAGAAATCACACAAACAAATGGCACATATTCCTTTACAAAGCACCTACTGTGTGCCAGGAACAGCAGTTCCAAAACCAAAAATGAGACCTTCCTCATCTTTATGAGGTTGCACAAAATACAAAAAAGGAAAGCCTAGGGAAGGTGTGTAGTGTCCATAATAAATGCAAGGTAATTGGGGGGGCTGATATAAACTGGGGGGCAAAAGGCCAAAGTCAACTTGGAGCATCAGGGCTAAGGGCAGAGAATCAGGGGAAGAGGGAGCCGCCCATTTCTGGGCAGTTAACACTAGCTACCTTTCAGGTGACTGGGATCCCCTAACCCCAGTTCATATGGAGGATCAGAAAGGCTGATTCCCCCAAGATGGAACAGCAAATTAGTGACAGAAAAGGGACTGAATGGCAATTTGGGGTGGCTCTGCTCTTTTTGAAAGTGAGCTAAGGGGGTCTGTTCCTCTCTGAGCTCAGAACGGGCATTTGCTTCTGAGGACAAAGGTTTGGTTTTGTACAAGAAAAGAAAGTCTCCCCTGAAAAATACCAATTCAGGGCTTCCTGATGCTGCAGCCTCAAGTCTCTCTGACCCCAGGCCCAGGGCTCTACCCACTGCACCACCCAGCTCCCTACCCCAAGAAGCCAGACGCAGCCATTGCTGTACCCATTTTTCTAGGGATATGTTAGTTATGTCAAATGGCCAGTCCTCTGCAACACATAGCATGTACTCAGGGCATTTCAGGGAAGTTTGCAGGATCCCTAAAACGGGGCCCTGATTCTCACTCACCACTAAGCGGATGTCCTTGATCTCTCCAATGCCAACATTGATTTTCTTCTTTTCATTCACCGGCAGCCGGATATTGAAGAGATAGTACTTGTGAGCCACGGTCCCGATTTCCATGAAAGGGAGGACATCACATTCGTAGTAACGGCCCTCGTGTTCCGGGATCTGGAGGAAAAGGATGGAGGTTGAGCAGGTGGTAGAAGAGGGTAGAATATAGACATTTCCTTTTTCAAAATATATATTTATTTAAAACAAAGACAAAATAGAAAAAAAAACAGAAAAAAAGGAAAAACACCATCATGTAGAACATGAGAGAATTCAAAACATGTAATGATCAATTTCCATTTCGAGGAAGTGTTTGTAATAATAGAGCCCGCTGGATTCAGAACTGCCCATCTTTTCTTTGTTTCCTTTGAAGTTTTTCTTTTGTGATTTCCTGTGCACTTTTTACTTTATTCTTTTTCACCTCTTTCTTCCCTCTTTTTAACACTAAGCATGGATATATTAATGTATATATATATATACACAAATACACATACATATATATATATAAATATATATTTATATACACACATATACACATAGATACCTATAATCATACCCATATATGCAATACACATTTGTATACATCAAAATAAGGTTATGCTGCACTTATTCATCCTTTGTTTCTCTGAAGGTGGATAGGAAGCAGCAGACTGGGATTCAGCCAAGAACCCCACTTTGCTACAGCCTCTTCCTTTTCTACTTCTTTGCTTGGTAGTCTTAGCTGTTACTTTGTAATCTGAGCCTCAGTTTCCTCATCTGTAAAACGATGGGGGGGAGATGAGATCATCTCAAAGGATTTTTTGAGATGGATTCAAG
>JAJPUD010019673.1:0-26114 GCA_023553655.1 Myrmecobius fasciatus | reverse complement strand
CAGAAGGCTGAAGCAATGGGACTTACTGGGAATTAATGATTCTAAGTTGCAGCCCAGGGTGATGGGACCAAAAGTGCCACGTCAGACAGAAGAATTACTGGATCCCACGTTTAACAAAGAAAGGGATTCCTCAAGCTCCAAACCCTAACTTTGCAGATTGGGCCCTGGGGGTTATGGGACTGGCCCAGGGTTCCACCTCCACCCCACCCTGCCCTGGACCCAGAGAGGGCCTCAATAGGCAGGTGGCCCCACAGGAAGCGCCGGGAGACCCACCCCTGTGAGTGGGGACCACGGAGGAGACCCTCCTTCCCGCCCCTCTCCCCACTCTGGCCACGGGGGGTTTCCCAGCACAGAAGAGAGTTCAGCTCACCATTGGATGGGTCTTCCCCATAATTTTTATGAGATGGCGCATACAGGAACATCAGCGCAAAGACGTAGAGGTTCCACATGCCATAGATGCCCGTGAAAAAGGCGCTGTTCACCTGGACCGTGACGCCTCCCCATTTCCAGTGGCCCTCGGTCACCTGTCATGGAAGAGAAAAGCAGATGTGGTCAGAGTGGACCAAAAGAAAGGCTGCCATCTCCTGGGACCGCCACCTCTCTATCTGTGGGGCAAGTCATTTGAGCCCCAGTTTCCTCATCCATGAAATGGGTCTCCTAATGCCTGCCCTCCCAGGTCTGCACTACTGCGCTTTAGCGAGAGCCCTCCGTACAATCCAGGAAGCATTTGTTAAGGGCATCTGGGTCTTGCGCTAAGTGCTGAGCACACGGTAACAAGGAAATGAGCCCTTCCCTGGAGGGGGACGTTCTAGCTTAAAATGTGGCGTAAATCCCAGTTATTACTATTGCCATTATGGTGTGTCTTAATGGAAGAACCTTTAGCTGCTCCCCAAAATAAGCCCCAACTCCTTGTTCTGGCATTCAGTGCTCCACAAACCTATCTTAGAGTCGATCCTATTTACACGTCCAGAACTTTAGGAGAAAGTGACCGGCGGGGAAAGACCTGGAGTCCGAGCCTTTCTTTTTAAAGATGAGCAAATCAAAGCCCAGAGAGAGGCTTCCCAGGGCTGTCCAAGTGACTGAGGCAGAATTGGAAACCAAGCTTTCCTCACTCCAAATCCAGCACCATTTCCCGCCTCCCCCTCTTCTCCCTAACTCGGCCAGGTGTCAACTTTCCTATCTCTGCCTCTGCTCATGTCTTCCACTGGTGCTTGGAAAACCCTGCCTCCCATCTTGGGGAGCTCCTCCCTGCCCTTCAAGGGCCAGCACAGAGGCTCGCTTCCTCCAGGAAGTTTCCCCTTCAAATCAGGTGGGAATTGAGCCCCCTCTCCTGTTTGCACTTACTAAGATGATTACATGGATCTGTGACCCCATCGGGGGCCGTACTCCTCTTCCACACTGGTCTGCAGGAGTGTTATCATATTTGAATTTGTAGTTCACGGATTTGAGGTCCTGTCTAATATCCTTCTGCTCTTAGGGAGTAAGCTTTCTAAGGACAGGATTGGACCTCATCCGTCTTGCCTGGTATACTGCAGGAATATAATAAATGTTCTCGTCTCCAGCTCTTTGGTAAAGAGTCTGAGTCTATGAGGTCATCGCTTGTAAGAAACTGCCCTCTGGATTCTTTTTCCACTGAAGAACAAGGTCCAGCTACTCCCATACAAAGATGGCTAATGAATTCTGTCTGGGTCATCTTAAACAAGGGCAAAGCTGATGAGCACAGAGAAGCAGGGGAAGACTTTCAGGAACTGATGCAAAGGGAAGCACGCAGATCCGGGACAACAAGAGACACGGGATCTCCACAACATAAAAGGAAGAAGCCCAGGCTGCCAGAAGATGCACAACCTGAATGCTCTCATCATACAATGACTAAGTTTGGCCCAGAGGAAGACATGGAGGGTTCCTCACTCCTATCCTTTTCAAAAGTGAGGGTGAAATATTGCATAGAAGTTGGACTTTTTCAGTTTGGGCAGTTTTCCTACAAAATCTTAGCACCCCTCCCTTTGAGGTTATTTTTTTAAAAATTAAGTTTAAAATAATTTTTAAAAACCCTTCCTATCCATGGCTCTCTGCAACAAAGAATTGTCTCAAACCAGTTCCAATTGTTCACTGAAGAAAACCATATACACCCAGAGAGAGCGATATGAAATATGGACCACAACGTAACATTTTCATGATCTCTATTGATATTTGCTTGCATTGTGTTGCCTTTCTCTGATTTCCTTTTTTTTTCTTGTAGATAGGATTTTTCTTGCATAACTTGTCAAGAAATTCAACATTATTAACATGTCATGGACTTCCTGCCATTTAGGGGAGGGGAGGGGACTGGGGGTAAAATTTGTAATGGAAAGCTTTGTAAAGATCAATGCTGGGGAACTACCCATACATATGTTATACAAATAAAAAGCTTTAATTAAAAAAAAAAGGAAATAAAGACAGGGACAAGTAATAAAAAAAAACCCTTCCTATCTATCATTTGTGCATAGTTGCTCATATGCTGTCTCCCTCATTGATGATGAGTGACTTGGGGGAAGAGACTTTTTTCCTCTCTGTTCTTCCAGCCTCAACACAGTGCCTGGCGTACAGTAGGTGCTTAATAAATGCTGGTTGACTTGATTTCATTATTATAAGGAATTTTTCTCTAGAACAGGATGAGAAGTAAGATCCAGGGGTCATGTAGGTGGTACAAAAACCAAAAATATAAAAATATTATATCAAAAATAAAACATAATAGGCCACTTGACAAAAGCAACTCACAGATAAGTTAGTCTTAGAGAGTTACCTGAGAGCACTGAGTGAGGTAAGAGACCCAGAGGCAGGGGATGAATCCAGAGGTTTCTGATTTTAGGACCAGCTTGTGGTCCATGACACTAAGCTGTCTCTTGTTTTCTGCAGAACA
The DNA here is from genome assembly GCA_023553655.1 of Myrmecobius fasciatus. Lineage (NCBI taxonomy): Eukaryota > Metazoa > Chordata > Mammalia > Dasyuromorphia > Myrmecobiidae > Myrmecobius > Myrmecobius fasciatus. The sequence continues at coordinate 23,215 of JAJPUD010019673.1, read as the reverse complement.
GCCACTTTTTTTGTTGTTGTTGTATTAAAAATATTATTCTAGGGGATACAGCAATAAGGGCGAGCACTCTCCTCAGTAAAAGAGAGGATGTCCAGCTACCTGTTTGGATGGGAATTTGGGAGAGAAGTCTCCGGGGGGATAGATAAAGGTAGAGTGACTTTCCAAGGGGCCAATCCTTCCTTCATCCTTACAGTCAAGACAGTCCATATACCTAGAGTGCTCCCCTCTCACTCTGACCCTTCCAGAGATAGAATCACAGGATTGGGGAACTAAGCAACCATTTCCTTCCGGGTCTTTTTGCTCATTCAGCATCTATATCCCACCAACTAAGCCCTGGCTACCCAGAGTTCTCTCTTCATCCACTCTCCCTGGGTGACCCTCCAGGTTGCCATGAGCTCAAAAATAATCTCCATCCCAAGGATTCCCCAAGCTGGAGCCTTTCATGAGCGCCATATCTGCGTCACCAACTGCCTCATGGATATTTTGAATCCAATATTCTGTTCAAAATAGAACTCCTTATTTCCTTCCAAATTACTTCTGTCAAGAGGCCCTGTGTCCTTCCAGTCGCTGAGCTTTGGAACGCCGGCATCATCACTGGCTCTTCTCTCTCCTTCTCATGGACGATCCAATTCCCGAATCTCAGGGGGGTATCACCTTCTCTCCACTGGCACAGTCAGCACCATTGTCCAGCTTCAGACTCTCATTTCCCTTTCGCTGGGACACTGCACTGGCCTCCACCTAGATTTTCCTGCCCTGAACCTTTCCCCACTCTAGTCCAGCCTCCACAGAACCATTAAAATGATTCTCCTAACAGTGGATGTCTGACCATTTCACCCATTAAAAACCAACCGTGTCAGCCAAACTCCACTGTCTCTATTACCTTTAGGACCAAATAAAGCCTATCCCCAAAGTCCTGGTGCAGATGTAAGTTATTAAAGCATTAAATTGCACTAAGATTTTTGAGATGTTTTGTACAAATTCTTTTCGGTAAGCAGAGTTCTCGACAGCCCGGCCCCTTACTTCTGGTCTTCGTACACATGGCTGCTTTCCATGTACTCTGCAGTTCAGCCAGTCTGGCCAGCTTCATGCCTGATACATACAAAACTCCTTCTCCTGTTGCCAAACCTTTGCTGCCATGTTCTCTCCTCTCCAGCTTTCAAAAGCTTTTTCTTCTGGGGCAGTTAATGGCACAGTGGATAGAGCGGCACAGTGGATAGAGCAGGAAGACCCGAATTCAAATATGGCCTCAGACACAACACTCTCTGGCTGTGTGACCCTAAGCAAATTACTTAATTCAACTGTCAAGCCAAAAAAAAAAGGAGGGGGGACTTCTTTCCTCATTCAGACTCAGCTCAAGCAGTCGCTTCTCCATGAAGCCCTCCCTGATTCTCCCAGATGCTTGGACCACCCTCCCCAAACTACCTGTGTACGATGTGACTGTAGAGGATGCTACATGTCCATGTTGTCTCCCTTTTTAAGCTTCCCTTCTTAAGAGCGGGTTTCACTTTGCCCTAATCCACTTAGAACAGGGCCTGGCACATAAAAGGTGCTTCATAAATGCTTATTGATTGATTTAGTCCAATCCTCAAAGAAGAATCCTTACTCTCAATGTCTTCCTGACTAGGGCCACTGAGCCTCAACTCAAATCTCCAGGGAGGGAGATAGCTCTTCCACTTGGGGCAGTGTGCATCGGGAAAGCATCTTCCCTAACATGAGCCCAACGTGACCGCTTGGCTTCTTCTAACCACTGTTCTGGGTTCTGTCCTCTGAGGTCAAAGGGAACAAGACTCATTTTTCTTCCACCAGATGCCCCTTCACGTTGAGGCCATGGACTACATCTCCCTAAATCTCTTCTTCTAATGGCAGTCAGCCACAGCTCCGTCAAACAACGCCCATGGGACATGGCTCAAGCTCCTTCCCCACCCTGATTGAGCCCTCTGACACTCTCTTGCTCAGAAGACCTTTCATGGTGACCAGAAGTTTTGACCACGAGAGAAACGGTCCCCTCCAGAAAGCCAGGCCCACTTTCTCTTCATCTTTGTCAGCTGCCACATGCTACCTGCTTTCCCAAGACCCACCTCAAGTCTTGACTCAGAATTCTAGACCTGCAAACCTAGAATATTCCTTGGCAGTCATTTAATCTATAAAAAAAAAAAAAAACCTACTGTTACATGCTGGGGAAGTGATCATTTCACCTCTGTTGACCTTAAACTCCATGAAGTTTTAAAATCTTCCAGCTGAGCCCTGGAAGGGGCCCAATCACCATATTTTGCAAGGCTGAGACAACTGAGATTGAGAAAGTTACAGGGAATAAGGGCTCTGGCAGATTCTCAGCTTAGCTACATGCAGGCTGTGTAACCCTGGGAGAACTGCTTCACCTCTCATTGCAAGCTCCAACCAGATTCCCCAGCTCAAGAAACTCTGCTGGCTCCCTCTTACCCAGAGAGTAAACTATAAACTCTTCCTGCTCTAGCTACTTGATCCCTCAATGTGACACTCCTCTCCCCCACTCTGCAACTTTGGATAAGCCCTTTCCTATGCCTGCAATTCCTTACCTCCATCTCAGAGAAATCAAACAATCATTAATTTTTTATTTATTAAGCACCTACTATGTGCCAGGCACATAGAAAAGAGGCAAAAGACAGTCCCCGTTGTCAAGAAGCTTACAGTCTAAAAACAAGCCAACAAATCTACACAAAGTAAGCTTTATACAGGATAAGGAGGAAACAATGAATGAAAGAGGATTGTAGAATTAAGAAGGATGGGGGGTGGCTTCCTGTAGATGGTGGGATTTTAGTTGGGATTTACTTATCTCCAAAGCTCAATTCAAGAGCCTTTTCCTGTAATAGCCGCCAGCTACTACTGTCTGCCCTTCTTCCAGAAATTATTGTATACATTTTATATTTAATTTTCTGTGTATATTTCTGTGCATACAGTTTCCTTGAGAGCAGGGGCTCTTTCATTTGTCTCTGTACCCTTAGTACCTAGCACTGTGTGCAGATAATATTTGTTCAATGGATGAATAAATGAAGGCCAGTGAGTAAACTGATATTTTCCTGACACTCCACATGGCACTGAGGACCTAGAGGCAGTCACGTGTAGCACTCACAGGGAAGAGATGGATTTCTGGTCCTTAAACAGCTCACTTCTTTGCTTCAGTTTTCTTGTCTGTAAAATGAGGTTCTAAATATCTGACCTATCCCACAAGGAAGTGCTTTGTAGTCTTGAAAGTCCTGCATTAGCATGTGTGCTCCTATTAGCATATACCCTCAATACAGAGACTCATCTGGACCAGGAGAGACCAAAGACAGCATCCAGTCCAAACTCCTTATTTTCCACATCAAGGAAAGGCCAAATGGCTTCCCCTTGGTTGCATAGGGATGGGGAATGGGGAAATTGGGATTTACACTCTAGAGTTTAGTCATTATTTCATCAGTCAGATTGTGCATCTTACCCCAAGAAGGAGAAAAGTAGTGTTGCAATGTAGACCTATTGTGGGGAATCACAAACTATGAGCTAGTTTTGTTTTTAATATTTCCTCAGTTTTTTTTATCTGAAGGGGCTGGCCTCGAACTCTGGAGTTACTCCTAAACATTAGGAACAAGAAATGGAAGTAATTTTAACTTTTTTGATGCTTCAAATGTGAATTATTTGAATGGTCTTGATATCATCTGAATCTCAAATTGACATTAATTCATGCTGCACAAACATAGACACAGCTCCAATGTATATGAAGTTGGAACCAGAGAAGCTCTGGACTCAAAGGACAAGAATGAGAACAAGCAGTGAGGAATAACAGACAAATGCAAAAAGAAGGAGCTATCAACATGTGCCAAAGGGTTATCCCTTTTATAATCTTGCTTCCAACTGTAGTTCTATATTACCTGATTGAGAGTAGGTCACTATTTTATACTTTTATTTTAATCAAGTTATATTTTTCAAGGGAAAATGTGATTTAGTTTCTTATTTTTAAATTGAGGGAGAAGATAAAAATAGATGAACAGCAAGGTTCTTTGTGGTTTTTATACTACTACCCAATTTTAAACATATTAGGTCTATTGCCTCACGTTGCCTCTCAGACAATCATGACTGGGAACTGCTCTGCCTATCCACAATTCCCTAGATCCCCAGGTCACAGCGTCTAAAATTTTAGGCACTGTGCTTAGAAAGAAGTAATCAGTTAGTAAATATGTATTAAGTGCCTACTATGTGCCAGATAATGTGCTAAGCACTGGGGATATGAATAAAAAATTTTAATAATAACCAACAAAACAACAGTCCTGAGTTTACGGTCTAAAATCAAACTACTAAGTAATGACAACCTGTCAGTCTCCCTGACTTTGAACTTTCAAAAAGGTAAGGTGACTGACCCTCCATGGGCTAATGCATTCCCCTTGGCAAATTTAATTTTTGGAAATCACTTTTTCCCCTCTGTGAGCTTTGGAGGCAGAAGACTAGGGTTCAAATCTCAGCTCTTTCATTCACAACCTGTGTGACCTTGTGCAAGGAACTGCATCTATCACTCTGGGCTTCAGTTTTCTTTGCAGATCAAAGTAGTGGAGGAGATGGTCTCTTCTAGCTCAAAGTCCTGTGATGCCCTCTGCGATCCCTTGTACAGAAACACACACTCTGAGAAGTGGAAGCACCCGGGATGACTTGGAGGCAGAAATTCTGGGTTCAATTCAATTTCATTAAGAGCCTCCTGTGTCTTTTATTTTTGGTTCTGGTGGCTTTTTTGTTTTTGATTTGTTTTGCAACATGACTAATATGAAAATGTTTTGCACGACTGCACAAGAGTAATCTAAATCAATTGTTTGCCTTCTCAGAGAGGCGGGAGGAAGGGACAGAATCTAAATTTTAAAAATTTTACTACACTAAAATTAAAAATGCAAAAAATATGTTTATACATATATTTCTAACATGTTTAACATATATTGGACTACTTGCCATCTAGGGGAGAGGGTAAGGGAAGGGGGGATTGGAATACAAAGTTTCACAAGGGTTAATGTTGAAAAATTATCCATGCATATGTTTTGAAAATAAAAAGCTTTAATAAAAAAATAAAAAGAAACACTATAAACATATGTTTATATGTAATTAAGAAAAACATTAAATTAAGTTAAATATAAAAAGGAGAAGTGTGGTGTTTTTTTAAAAGGAGCCTGTATGTGCTGAACACTTCTTTGGTCTGTGGGGTTCAAAGACAAAACCAAAATAATTTATGTCTTCAAAGAGTTGATATTCTCCTTAATTCTCAAGCACCATCTCTGCCACTGACTAGGTTTACATGATTCTGAGCAAATCAAAGACATTCTCTGGGCTTAATGTCCTTTTCTATAAAATGGGGACAATAATTCTTATATCAAAACCCTCAAAGAGAGAAATAATATGGTATAGTAGAGAGGGCTAGCCTCAAAATTAGGAAGATGTGAGTTCAAATCCCACTTCGGATGTACCAATCAATCAATCAACAAACATTTATTAAGTGCTTACTATATGCCAAGTACTGTACTTGGGAGTCAAAGGAAAAATAGTTCCTGCCTTACATTCTCCCAGGAAGAATAACTGGAGATATACAGAGTAATTGAAAGGGAATCTTGGAGAAGATTCTAGCAGCCTGGAGCACCAGCAAAGCCCTTTTACACAATGTGTTCTTTGACCTGAGTCTTCAAGGAAACTGCAAGATGGCACAGGGACACAGCCAGAGAAAAGACCCTGAGGCAGGAGATCAGGAGACCAGGAGACAGAACATTCTGTGTTGGGGAGAGCAAGTACTAGAGGAGAATGGAGGAAAGAGCATGGCAGGTGATTGGAAGGTAGGAAAAGGGGAAGGTTGTAGTCAAAAAGAGACGCTTCTGTTCTGTTCTAGTTGGCAATGTTTATTAAATGAATAAAGACATTAATTCAGACTATTCACTAAAAGGACAAACAGAAGCCAAAGCTTACATATTTTGACCACATAATGGGGGACTCATTGGGGCAAAGATTGAAGGCAGAAGAAAAAGGGGGATGGCAGAGGATAAAAAGAGTCATAGAAACAATGAAGATGAGCTTCAGGAGCTGGTGGAGGACAAAATGGCCTGGCACGCTACCATTCGTAGGCTCACTAACAAACTCAGCAATGAGAGGGAACCACGAAGGGTAATGTGGTCAGATCTGTATGTTAGGCAGCTGGGAGGAAGAGGAGTCGGAGTTGGGGGGGGGGAAGTTGAGGCAGGGAGGATATGAAAGGTAAGAGAAGATAAGTACACGAAAGCCATTCATTTAGATACTAAGATTCTTTCTTATAAGTCTGTGTAAATGTGCCCTTTACTCTGCATATTTCCACTGAAGAGCTTCATCATCATCATCATCATTAGGGTTACTAGGAACAAAACACTTTGTAAATTGTAAAGCTCTATTTAAATGAATTATTACTATTATTGTTACTGTTGTGACAAAAAAAGTTCATATATTTGTTTGACTAGAGCAAATAGAGACTGTTTTGTCTAAGAAGAAACCCCCCCAAAAACCCACTTTTGGGGAAGTTAGTTTTATAAAGCATTTAAAATTTTGCAAAGGGCTTTAACACATTGTCCCATTTGATCCATAGGATCATGGATGTGGACAGGGGCAATTACCGTCCCATTTTACAGATGATGAACTATTTCTCTGGAGCGGGTCCTTTGCTGGGACGCCAAAGAGCTTTCGCACAGGCTTCTGGGAATCTGCCTCAGAGCCATCTGACCTGTAACTTCATGCCAGCCTGGCAGGGCTTGCCCATCACGAAGGTCGCTGATCTTCTCCATGCATCACATGCATGCTCTCTGATCTCTCCCGCCTGAAGAGCTGGACTGCTGTGCTTGCAGTCTTTAAAAATGGCAGGCCTTTAAAAGCCCAACTACAAAGCCCTCGGGGTCACTGCACTCTCCAGTCCCTCCCTCGCCCCCCCATTCTAGGTCATCCGGCTTGAAGATTGCTCTTGAATTCGATTTCATGCAGCTTAAAGCCCAGGCAAGCTCTCCCAGCAAGCAGTGGGGACACAATGAGGTTTTTTTAGAAACATTTCTTTCCCTTAGGGCTGGGATCCATTTCAAAAAGTTACTCAACGGGTCCTTCTTTTAGGAGAGATCACCACCGAGACTACTGGAAAATGGTATTAAAAAAAAAGCCTGTAATGACTCTATTAAAACATTACCTGGGAGACATCTCGTTATGCCCCAAAATGTCTTAGATGTCTATAAATAAACCTTTCAAAAAACAGCGGGCAGAATGGAAGGAACTAATGGAGCCTGCAATGTGCTCCCGCTCTTCTCCTTCAGCCCAAATCCACCCTGGATAATTCTCCTCCTACATAGAAAAAGACAGACGAGGGACAGCCCCCAGACAGAAAACACTGCCCAGATGTAATATTAATCTTCTCCAAACTTCACCCCCAAGCTGAGCTCCCTTGAAGGCTGGCCTCCTTTGCTGGAAATGCCCACACTAATTAAACCTGGAGAAGATTAAGACTGAACACCAAGTCTTTGTTTGAAAGAGAAGCAGAAGGTCCTATTTTATTCTTGGGGGAGAGGAGCTGAGGCTCATGGGAGAGATTGACTTCCTCGGAGTGAAGCCGTGGAAAGGGACATTCAGGTGGGAATTGAGATTCTGGCAAATCCTCATTTCTCCAGGGGTTGTCCAAGGCTTGCCCTGCCCTCTGGGGCGCAGGGTAAACCTACATGGGCCGCCTGGGGAGGTGGAGGCTGGGATTCAAGCCAAAGCTGGAGGGCTACATTTTGCTACAGAGTCTCAAAGGCTGAAACTGTGTATCGTGCTTTACTTTCCGTTTCCTGAGAAATGAGATGGATGGTTGACCTAGGAGGTCCCCTTAGCTCTCGGTGACCCTATAATGATGTGATCGAGACCAAGATCGGTCAGAAAAGTGGTCAAGGGGTGGGAAAAATGAGAGCTCCAGAGCTGTTCTTTCTCCTTCTCTAATGATTGGACCTGGGTCCAAACCCAACTCAGCCATATTCTCTCTGGATAATCTTGGGAAAAGTCCTTGGTCTCTCTGGGCCTCAGTTTCCCCACCTGAGTGTTGGACTAGCTGGATTTTGAAATCCCTTCTATTTCTGAGCTCCTGTGACTCGAGCTCAAGGTTTCTTAACCTTTTTTTTTCTGTCATGGTAGTCTGCAAAAACTCCTCAGAGTTTTTGAACATTTAAAAAAATCCACAGGATAATTATTGAAATTCAGTTCCCTAAGAACAAAAAACAAAGAAAAATTGTGTAGACTCTGGGTTAGACAGCCCTGGACCAAAAATCTCCCAATTCAGGAGCTAGAACTAAGACTTCTGTGATGTGGAAGGCAGGGATTTGGTGAGATCCGGGTCACTGTGGACATCTCATGTCTGACACTGCGAGCTGCAAGAAAACTCATTCATGATTTATGACACGACCTTCACCCGCGGTGCCCAAAGTGTGATAAACAAACATTTAGTGACAAAGACAAAGTAGCTCTAGGCTAGGATAGATACTGTATGAGGGAAATACTTTCTAGTGCCTCAGTATCCCCATTTTGAGGCTTTCCAGGGTCAGGGACATGAATGATGCCAGTGGAAGCAGTCAGTGGAAGCTAACTACCACTATGTGCCTTCTGTGGATATGGCACCCAGGGACTAGTAATGACTGATGGCCAGAATTTATATTGTGCCGACCAGGTACTGGGAGCATAGCTAGGTGTTTCACAGTCAGATTCAATCTTGAAAATTTCCTGTAAGCTGGGAATTATAACAACACCTTCCTTCCAGAGTTCTTGTGAAGATGAACTGAGGTCATGTTCAAAAAGCACTTAGCACAGTACCTGGCACATAGTAGGTGTTATAGAAATGCTTCTTCCTTTCCTGCTTCCCTGCCTGTCATCTGCAGCCCAGCCAACCTTTCACTGGCCGTCAGTGGTCCAGAATGTCAGTTCTTCATTGTTTCCTCAACAAGGATGCAATTATAAGTGTTTCTTGAGTGCCTACTATGTGCCAGGCACTGCATTAAGCCATTTACAAATATAATACCACTTGATCCTCACTACAACTCTGAGAGACAAATGCTATTAACTGCATTTTACAGATGAGGAAACTGAGGCAGTCAGTGATTAAGAGCCTTGCCCAGGCTCACACAGCTAGTAAATTATCTGAGATCACATTTAAACTCAAATCTTCTTGACTCCAGGTCCAGAGCTCTACCTACTGCACCATCTATAAAATAATCTCTCCTCTAAAGGATCTTATATTCTAACAGGGGAGACATAAAGTTAATAAAAAGATGCAAAGTCATTGGGTACAAGGTAGAGCAGGATGGAGGGTGCCAGCAGTTTGAGAGAACAGGAAAAAGATGGAATATAGGTTGCATCTTAAAGAAGGAGAAGATTTCTGGGAGGTAGAGAGAGAGAAGGTATGGAAGACAGTTGTTACAATGGCAGAGAGGGGACTAACTGGGAGAAGACCAGCAGCAATGGGGAGAAGACCAAAAAAGAGCTGGTACAGCTGGGCAACTAAGCTGGGCTCAGGCTGTGGAGACCTTGAAGTAGAGGGATGTCTATTTTGCCCTCCAGACAACAGGAAGCTGCTGGGGGTGTCTGGGTAGGGCAGTGGCAGGGGTGAATCTGTGCTTAAGGAAGATCTTGCCATCAACAACATATGTGAAAGGACGTAGCAGAAGGATAAAGCAAGGCTATGAAGGAGTTGGTGGGAATGATCTCCAAAACACAGATTCAGAATCGTTCTCTCAACTACCTTGTTTGTTCCCTGGAGTCTCCTACAAAGCCTTTTTCCCTTCCAGACATGGATGACACTGAATTCATTCATTCATTCATTCATTGCACAAATACTTATTAAACGCCTACTGAATGCAGATAATTGTAATGGAAGCCAGAATAATAATACAAAGTTCAAGGAAGAGAGTGTTTCCTTGTGGAACTGATCACTGGGGAAGACAGCTTTTGAGAAAAACACAGGTCTCCTCTATATCAAAAGTGCTTCTTTTGTGGCAACAGAGAATCCGCCACCGAGCAGATGCCCATCCTTTGGGCAATGGTAGAAGAAATGGCAACCTGGGACATAATAGGATGTTACAGAATTATAGAAATAAGGAAAATAAGGGAAAAGCTGCTATGAACTGATGCAAAGTGAAGTAAGGACAACCAGGAAAGCAATGTACACAGCGACTACCACAACAGAAATGGGGGAAGCTTAACCCTGCTCTATTCCTATTAGCAACAGCAGCCTATAATCCAAAATTCGGGTTCCATTTCTGGATCCCTGACTTCTCTGTATTACCGAGTTTTGTTTTCTTGTTTTGTTTTGTTTTGTTTTGTTTTTCCCAGGGCCTCAAAGGATTTAGAATTAGAGAAGGTCTCAGAGAGACTCTGGGCTTACTGCCCTCCTTGCCCACATGAAGCCACTGCTATTCAGGCAAAGTTTAAGCCCCTTCCACCATCACCTCCACTAAACCTACCGAGTTACCTTCAGAGCAGAAGTCCCAGATGGAGACTTACCTGGCTAACGATGAAGAAGATGACCGTCATGGCCGCACAAGCCAAGGTGACGAGCATGAGAAACTTGAAGCGGAAGATCAGGCCCTGTTTGGAGGAAGCACAAAGGTCTCTTTCAGTCCCATGAGCTGTAGCCAAAGTACTAAGTTTCATATTTTTATGGAAAATGTCACGGAAGCTTCCAAACACGCACAAACAGCACGTGCAGAGCTTACTCTCCGAACAAAAGGTCTGACCTGCCGAGATCATGCAGCTAAGTTTCCCTCAGTGGAGGGATAGAAGGCAGCCATTTCCCAGAACCCAATTTTTCTGGGTCCTTATCTCCTATGAAACAGGGATTCCAGAGACCAGAAAATCAAATTAATAGCAAGTCTCATGGCTAATTTCCCCGCTAAGCTGGTTATGATTCCCTGCAGGGGTTCCAACAATCCAAGCCTGAGCTTCTCTGACATCCTAATGCAATTCTGCTCCGACGAGCAGACAGAAATGCACATGGCCGCCAGCACGCCAGGGGCTGACTGGAATCCTTCCCGCTTTTGGAAAGAGGATCAGGCCGTACCTACGTGACTTGCAATGGTGGCCACTGCTGTGAGCTTGAAGGACTAGGGTACTGGGGGTGAGAATTCAGGAAGACCTGGATTTCTGGGCTCTTGTGATCAGCACAGTGCCTGACATACAGTAGGTGCTTAATAAATGTTTATTGCTTGACTGATTCCAATATCAGTGCTCTTCCCATTGAACCATGCTCCCTCCGAACTCACAGGGTGCTAGCCAATGAAATAAAGCATTCTGAAGACCTTCCAGTGCTCCATAAATGCTATTACTTATCATTTACAAACCAGCTTAGCACTATTAGTGAAAAGTATTGACTTTCTTTAAGCACAGACCTGACTATGATTCTCCAATCAATAATAACCAGTGGCTCCCTATTGCCTCGGGGATAAAATTAGCTCCTCTGTGTAGTTTCTTAAAACCTCTTTGCAATCTGCTCCCAATCTGTATTTCTAGGATTAATGGACATTATTACTCCCCCTCTAGCATTCTGTGAGTCAGCCAAGCTGACCTTCCCTTTCTCTGCTCTTTATTCATCCTCTCCCATCTCCATGCCTTTGAGGTAGTCACCATGACCACAATGCACTCTGCTCATCTTCACCTCCTAGAATCTCTCTCCCTTCAGGAGGAAGACACGCTAGCTAAAGTACCATTTTTTAGGTAAAGCCTTTCCTGCCTCTCCCAACTTCCCTCCCTCCCTCAAGCTCTTTCCTGGAGTTCTGTGCCCAGGACATCCTGTTAACTCATCTGCCCTTTGTTTCACTGCATTTCTTCGGTGATAATTCTTATTTCCAGAGAAGGGAGAACAGCTAGCATCCATATAAGACTCCAAGGGTTACAAAGTGCTTTACAAGGATTAAATCATTTAATCCCCACAACCACCTGAGAGGGTATAGGTGCTATTATAACAACAGCCCCCCCATTTTTAGATGAAGAAACTGAGGCTGGCAGAGGTCACGCTCTGAGACAGTCTTCCCAGCTCCGTGTCCAGCACTGCTCTCAGTGGGCTACAAGCTCAGTCTCTCTACTGGTCCAGTCCATGGCCGATCTGCTCCAAACCTCTTCACTCACTCTGTGCTGGCTGCCACTCGGCCTTCTTTTCGCCCAAGCCCAACCTTGCTGCAAATTCAACCAAGTATCTCCAAAGTTGATCCCAGAGAAATAAAGCAAGCTGAGAATTTTCTCCCTCTTGGATGATGGGAATAAATCAGGAGGTGTGAACCCTGGGAAATCCCTAGGTGGAGTTTCCGAGGTCAGGATCGGTCTCGGAGCTTGGGCAAGGACGCCAAAGGGAGAGTCAGTTGTGCTGTTTGTATATGGAGGCCGGGCCACCAGACCTTGGGACTGCAAACCTTCCTTTGCTCTCTTTTCCCAATACCCCGAGCGCATGGAGATGGCTCACCTCGTAGTGTAGCCGGCGAACCTTGCTCATCGCGGGCAGGCTAGATTGCTTCCCATTGATGTTCCGGAACACCTGGAAGACCATGAAACACAGAAACAGGAAGTAGAGGCAGAGGCAGATGCCAGCCACGATGATGAAGGCCATCTGATAGCTTCGGGTAAAGGAAATGGCGTTGCAGCTAGTGGAGATAAAAGGGCAGAGACCGGGAGGTCGGCTTCTCGGCATCCGCCATAAATTGTGCTTGATTGACACCAAATATGATCGGGATCCTTATTATTAAAATTATTATTTTATTTTATTAAAATTATTAAAAGAGACAGTGAACCAGGCATTGTGCTAAGTGCTGGGATACAAAAAAAAGGCAAAAAAAAAATATATATTCCCTGCCCTCAAGGAGTCCTCATTCTAATGGGGAAGGCAATATACATATAAATGGGATTGTGTGTGTGTGTGTGCACATACATGGGATATATATATACATATTATATATATACATGGGATAAATTTACACACACACACACACACACACACACAAACATGGGATAAATTGGGCTCCAAGAAGAAGGCTTTGTGTAATTTCATTGGCGTGAGGAACTCCCACATGAGGAAATGCCCACCCCAAGGCAAGCTGGCACCCTTTCCATAACTTAAGATCTTAGAGACTTGCCTGGGAGATTCATTGATTTACCCAGGGTTATGCAGCCAGTACAAGAGATAAAGACAACCACAATACTAATTAACATTTAGAGAGTCTCACCTAGATATTGGGAAGCCAAGTACTTCAAGTATTATTGTTATTCTTCCCATTTTACAGATAAGGAAAGTGCAGCTCAGAGACACCAATGAATTTGCCAGGATCACACAGCCAGCAAATGCTTATGGACTCCAAGCTGAACATTCCATCAGCTACAATGAGTGATCAAAAAGGAAGACATCAAAGTGGGCACACCAGCTGTCCCAGCTCTCCCCAGGTTGGCCTTGGGTTCAGGTAAGAGAAATGGAATTGCCTGGCAGATAGATTCTCTCCAACCTTGCAGAGAAGGGTAGCTACTTTTCATTTTTCCCCAAAACTGAAGATCCTCTGGGGGGGGGAGGTAGGAGGATGGGGTAGGAGGAGAGTGGAGTTGGGATTGATAAAGTTCTCGGGCAAACAGAGAAGAGAGGGGTGAAGGTCTAGCGCCTAGTAAATAGTAGGTGCTTCATAAGTGCTGATGAGTTTCCGGCTACATGGAAGGACATACAAAAACCAAGAGTGGATTTGTAAACTCCAGGCCAAAAACCTAACTTCTGACAAAATAAACAAATATCCAGAGCATAATATCAGAGGGATGGTAAGTGAAGGACTGGATAAGGAAACAGTGATGGCCAAGAGCCAATCCTCTTTTCCCCGGGGGATGGGAGCAGGCAATTTGAAGCCCTTTTCTGGTTATCAGCTCTTCTCATCACAGTCTTGGGTGGGGAGGGGTAAGCTTTTTTCAATTTTACTTTACAGATGAGGGAAGAAAGGCTAATAACAGATCTATAGGATCTAGAGTAAATCACTTCCTCTGTCAGGGCCCAGTTTTCTCCTTGTATCAGGAGCTGAGCTAGATGGTCCCCAAGGCCTTTTTCAGCTCTAAATTTATAGTCCTATGACTTCTGAGGGCGACCAGCTGAGAGACTGGGGGTATAAATCTATCAACAGATGTTGAAACTGAGGCAGACAGGCTAAGTGCCATACTCAGGCTCACACAGCTGGTAAGTGTGTGAGGCTGCATTTGAACTCAGATCTCCCTGATTCCGATTCCAATCACTTAGCTGCCTCAGATGAAGGAAACAAAAAGAGATTTGATCTGCTGGTGTGTTCCTTGGCCATCATGGGAGCATATGGGACAGACACGGGCTCAATTCTTGGAGCCGTGGCCTCTGAGCTGGACAGGAGCTCCGAGAGCACATAGCCCAAACCTTTCTCTTGTACAGAGATGAGCCTGTGAAGGGACTGACCTCGAGTCCTCTGCCTTTTAGTTCAGTGTATTATTTAAGCCTCTCTTGCTGCTGCAGCTCTTCACTGTTAGCATTTAGAAGGTGCTTTTCACCTCCCCTGCTTCTCCGCAAGGTGGGGGGCTGTGGGAGTCCAATACTGCATACGACGTCAGACTTTTTAGATCGCGATTGGTTTTGTGGAATTGTTTATTATAAGGGATTGTGGCTCTCTGAGTGATACATTGGGATGAATGGAAGGGACAGAAAAACAAAAGATGAACCAAAATTCTATTAAAAATATCTGATCCCGAAGTATCAGCGGGCTTTTCTCCCAATTTTTCCTCTTCATCCTTCCACACGTGACAACGACGTCAGATTTCTGGGAACGGGTTTCAATGGCCTTCACAATCCCAGGGTTTTCATTAGGAACTAATTTTATTTGACTCATTCGGAAGCAAAAGAAATTGCCTTCGGAAAGGGCTGAACCCAATTATTTCCAACAGAAAGAGTGTTTGCTGTATTCAGGGAGGTGGGAGGCAGTGGGGTTTGGGTGACAGTCGTAAAACATTATTAATCTCATTTTACGGATGAGGAAGCCGAGGCTCCGAGAGCCTCAGAATGAGTCCCTGCCTCAGCTCGGCACGGGCACAGCTGGAAGAGAATCCTTCCGAACTCTTATGTTACAAAAGGCATGGGGGTCTTGACTTGAAATCTCAGCTCTTTTCCTTACTACTTGTGGGACAAAGGACCAAAGCACCCGATCTAATGCTGGAGAAGACCCTAGTGCTTTCGTAATGGATGGGGAAACTGAGGTGTGTATTCAATAAACATTTGTTAAGTGCCTACTATGTGCAAAGCACTATGCTAAGCTCTGGAGATACAATAAGAGGTTCCTGTCCTCGAGGAGCTTACAGTTGAATGGGGGGAGATAATGTGTAAAAGGTATATATGAACAAGTTATGGAGAAGATAAATGGGAAATAAGTAACAGAACAAAGGCTAAGCACTTTGCCAAGGTCACATGGGTGGTTAATCACAGAGCTAGGATTTGACCCCAGGGTCCTTTCCCATGGCACCAAAGTTCCAAGTGACCTGAGACAAGTCAATTCCCTTCTGAAACTTGGTTTCCTTATTTATTGAGTAAAGGGACGCAGAGAGATGGTCTGAAGGGCCCCTTTTAGTTATAAATCCCATGGCCCAATCAGCCTGTGTCTTTTTAAGCTCCAAACCCTGGTAGACAATTTCCTTATGCTACACTCACTAGAAAAATGGGCAT
Source organism: Myrmecobius fasciatus (assembly GCA_023553655.1). Lineage (NCBI taxonomy): Eukaryota > Metazoa > Chordata > Mammalia > Dasyuromorphia > Myrmecobiidae > Myrmecobius > Myrmecobius fasciatus. Next base: position 7,518 of record JAJPUD010019673.1, on the reverse strand, counting down.
GAGATCTCATCCATCCCAGAGGGCTGTTGGAAGGATAACAGGGGGGAGAGGAAGCTACGGTCTCTACAAATACACACAATTCTTTTACACATCAGACTTAGAAAAGCCCAAATTAACCTTATCCAGCCTGTCCGGCACCTTTACTTATTTTGTCAAACATTTCCCAACTGCCTTTGAATCAGTGGCTCTCCAGTAAAACCCAAGCTGCAGTTTTACTTCCCCCCAAAGCAAGGCTGCTACCAAGCTCCCCTCCCTCCTTCCAGCAAGACTCTCTTCTTCTCCAAGCACTCGCCATATGACTTTGGGGAGATAAAATTATCCGAGTCAGCTTTCTAAAAAAGATCCCCCAGACTCCCCTCCAAGATCTGCAGAAGATGGCTCTGGGAGCCCAACTAAAACCTGGGACCCTCCAGCAAAACTAATCTCCTTGATGCTATCCCCACCTTGGAATACGAGTGAGCGGCAGCTTGGCGTGGGGTCCTGCCAACCCACCAAGGCCACTTGGGGATGCATCTTTAGAAAGAGGCTCTCGTGTCCCCCAATGAGGAAACAAAGCCCGTCCCCAGACCAGGAGGGAGAAGCTGACTGGTGCCTAATGGCCCTCTCAGGCTGGCTGTGAGCTAAGGAGAACTCTTGCAAGGTCTCTTCTGTAATGGGAGCAAGATGCTAACTCATCATTTGCCCGCCCAACTCTGACTCAAAAACTGGCGTTCATTTTCCTAATTACTTTCCTTCATCTCTTCCGCTTAACTGGACGGGGTGAAGGAAGCCAGCCTGGGCCACTGGGGAAGGGTCAGGAGAGACGGCGAGCCATCCCTGGGGAAGGGGACCACCCTGAGACAAGGAAGGATACGGCCAGCTCGGTGCCAACATCTGTGGTCCAGATGCTGTAGAAAGGGTTCGTCAGCTGCACCCCTCTGCAAAGAAACCAAAACAGAGCAGACAGGTGACTGGGCAGATCAAAGGGAAAGCTCCTCCATGTTTATCAACTTTGTAGCACGGCGGCCTAGGGGACAAGGGCAGCGTCTCTGAGAGCCAGGAGGGAGGAAGCAGACGGGCTCGTTCCTTCAATGCCCATTTATTCAGGGCCTTATATCCTCCCGGGAGAAACACGAGGTAACCGAGAAGAAAATGCAAAAAGCAAAGGAAGTCTCTCCGGGGTGGCTGTTTTGAGGAGAGGCCCCAGCAGCTCGCGGGGCCTGGGGGCTAGGATTGGGGTGACTCCACACGGAGGATGCTGTGTGTGCCCCGTCCGACAATGGGGGGGCCGGTATGGGCCAGGGGAGAGCTCTCCCCTCACCACAAAACAAAGATTCCCAACAGTGGCTTTCCAACAGCCTCCATTGGCCATTCTTGTCTCTGCAGGAACACCCTGGAGGAAACTATGGCACATCATGCAGGAGAAAGAGGGAATGTTGGGGTTCAAGTTCCAACCTGCTGCCTCCTCCCTGTGGGACACTGAATATGTCACGTAAGTGCTGTGGGTCTCAGTTTCCTTATCTGTAAAACTGGTGGCTTTGTGATTCTGTGCTCCCAAGACCCTTAATTTCTTTGGGTCTCAGTATCCCTGGTCTGTAAAAAAAGGTTGGGCTGCTGGGCTCCAAGTTCTCATTCAGTTCTGGACCTAGGATCCTGCGACTTATGCAGGGTCTCCCAAAAGTGGGATTTGAACCCCAGAGTCAGTGAGCTGCCCATGCTGCCCGCGCCAGGACAGAGGGCCGGCCGCAGGGCGAGGGCCCCGGCCCATCCGGCCATCACAACTTTGAGCACCGCTCACTCACCTCTCACACATGTCGAATATGAAGAGGCAGAAGGAGCCGACGGCAATGGGCCCGACCTGTTTCCAGTAGCCAGAAATGTGGTTCCGTTCATTTTGATCCTAAAGAGAAGCAGAGTGGGAGGTGAGATTGGGACTGGAGGGGGAGGAGAGCAGAGGAAGAGGAGGAGGAGGAGGGATGAAGGCTTCTTATGTGCTCAGGGACAAGGAGCTCAGCAGCAAGCTGTGCTGTTCCAGAAGGAGGGGGAGTCTGGGTGTGCCCTGGGGTACAGGTGGAGGCCAGGGCTGGGAAGCGGGCATAGTGCCCAGAGGGGAAGAATGAGGGCCACTCATAAACGTGACCTTTTACCCAAGCACATGCTCTTTCCTCCTGGCTCTGAGGGCCCTCCCCGGGGTCCTGAAGGAGCAAGGGGTTCAATGGGGAGGGGCCCCAAGGGTCCAACCCTGGAGGTCCCACCGCCGCTCGGTCTCTGGTTCTCAGTGGGAAGGGCATGACAGGGTTTCTGATGCCATAATCTTTGTCTTGTATGAAAGGACCCAGAGAGCCCAGGACTTGGAATAAGGAAGCCCTGGACTCAAATCCTGCCTCGGGTACTAGACCTGGCTATAGGACCCTGGGCAAACCTCTTTAATGTCTGTGCCTCAGTTCCTTCATCTGTAAAATAGAGATAATGATAACACTAGCACTTGCCTGACAAAGTTGTTGGGAGGATTAAATGAGATAATACATGAATAATCCCCTTTACCCCTTAAAGCACTGCAAAAAGAAGCAGCCCAGGAAATAGCGGATATTCCCTTAGCGCTCTTCAGTAACTCATCTGATCCCCACAAAATCCCAGTACTCTGGGTATGATAAGAGATATTCCCATTTTTCCCAAAGGGAAACTGAGGCTCTGAGGTGAAGTGGCTTTTCCAATGATCACACAAGGGACTGAAGAATAAAAGATGAGTCCAGGAGCCCAGGACTTCTGATCCCGAGGCCGGACACTCTCCAGATCACAGAAACAGTGAGGCTGCAGACGAAGCTACTGCTCTCACTGAAAGGACTACAACATTGTAAAAAGGGAGAGAGACCGAGGCAGAGACACAGAGACACAGAGAGTCAAAGAGACAGAAAAAGATAGACAGAGACAAAGTCAGAAAAAGATAGAGACAAAGAAAGACACATACAGAGAGAAAGACAGAAGAGAGAAAGAGAGAGACAGAGACAGAGAGAGACACAGAGACAGAGAAATAGAGAGACAGAGAAAGACAGAGCGAGAGAGGAGGAGGGAGGGAGGGAGAGAGAGAGAGACAGACAGAGAGAGAGAGGGAGAGAGGGAGAGAGGGAGACACAGAAAGAGAAAAATACATACAGAGAGACAGAGTCAGAGATACAGATGACAGAGAGAGAGAGACACAGAGAGACAGAGAGAGACAGAGAGAGACAGAGAGAGAGAGAGAGAGAGAGAGAAGGGGGAAAGGGGAAAGATGAGAAGAGGGAAGCCAGGGAAAAGCAGAATGGTGACAGGAGAAGAAAGAAGAGGGGAGAGAGGAAAAGGGAAAGAAGGCTCGATGGGAGCTGCTGCCCCAGCGCGTCCCTGCCATTCAGTGCCTCTTGACCTTTCCCATTTCGGGGCCTCCAGGTCCCATGGTCGCCTCCATTTGCTGGAATCCCCTCCTGAAAGGGCCGTGGAGACCCGGGCAGCCTGGTTGTGCCCCCTCACTGTCCAGAGGAGACAAAACTTGCCCAGCGTGCTCAGGCTACTCCCTGGCTGAGCTGGGACATGCCCGTCTGAGCTTTTTCGAGTCCCAGGGCACGGCCCGTTTTCCATCATCATCAGGTGGAGGCCCAGGCTGTTGCTTCCAGCAGTGATCCTCCAGGAGGTCTAGAGCAGAGAGCCCAACCCCTGGCCCCTAATCTGGCTCTAGGACCCCATGGGAACATCCTTTGTCCCAACCTGTGATTTCATTGGTCAAAGAAACTTCCAGGTGAGAAAATTCCTTCCATGGAAGAAGGAGGGCACCTTCTCTGCAGTTAGTCTCAGAGCTGCTTGGGGAACCCAGCGGTTAGGTGCTGTACCCAGCATCACCAGCCAGTATGGGCCAGGGGCAGGATTTGAACCTGGAGCTTCTTTATCCTGGGATCAGCTCTCTGAGTGCTGAGCCACACTGCCTTGAAAAAGGAGGATTATGGGGCAGCTAGGGGGCACAGTGGATAGAGCACCAGCCCTGAAGTCAGGAGGACCTGAGTTCAAATCTGGTCTCAGACACTTAACACTTCCTGGCTGTGTGACCCTGGGCAAGTCACTTAACCTCAATTGCCTCAGCAAAAAGCAAAAAAAAAAATTAATTAAAAATAAATTTAGAAAAAGAAAGAAAAGAAAGAAAAAGGAGGATTATTATTGTTCTCATCATCATCCCTGTCCTTGCTGCCCTGAGCTCACGCTAAGGAGAAGCTGGTGCTCTCTCCCACCCAGCACAGCCCAAGAAGTGATGGGCTTCCATCTTTGGAGACTGAGCAGGGCTATGGGCCAGGACTCCTTAGATCTCCCCATCATCCTCCAATTAGCCCAAAGGGACCTCAGGGGCCACAGGGAGCCGCTGGATCAACAGTAGACAGAACTCTGGCTTAGATTCAGGAAAAGCTGAACTCAAACCCGGCCTCAGACACTATGAACTGTGCGAGTATCAAGTCATTTCAGCTTTGTCTGCCTCAGTTTACTTTTTCTGAAAGTAGGATGATTACAACAACGATAATAATAGCTAACCTGAAAGTCAATGTAAATGACAGCTGTTATCCATTTCCCCATTTTGCAGATAAAGAAACTGAGGTCTGGAGATGGGAAGTGACCCCCCCCCAGGGTGACACAGGGGGTCAGTTCAGGGGCTGGCCCCTCTCCCAGGGCTTCTCATGGTGGTGGGCCACATTCTCCTTCCACTCACCAGACCGGAGGCTAAATAAAGGGCTACTTCTGGCTCCAGGCCATTGGACCCCAGACAGGGGCTGGCAGTATAGACAAGAAAGGCCAGGCTGTTGCACTGGGCGCTCTTACCATCATGTGCTCACCACAGAAGATAATCCAGAAGGACAGGAGCATGGCGTAGAAAATCCCTTGTCTGATGTCCCCGAAGAGCAGCATCCAGGTCCAGTCGAAGCCGATGGAAAACCACTCCACCGGGATGTTGATGAACGTCATGGAGATGCCCAGGGCGAAGATGACTCTAGGGAGGAGAGAGTCAGGGGGATGCCTTCAGGTCTCAGGCTTTGGGGAGCACGAGGGGCTTCTGGGGGGGGCCCTCGGGATGTATCAAGAGCCGGCCCAGACAAGGCCACCGATGGAAATAAAACCTTCGTACGCCTTAAAGTACCTTCGATCAGTGGTCACTGTCATCGCCAGCCTCTTGGGCTCTATTGCCCCCAGTTGGATGCTGACCAGGTGACGAGGGTCCCCGAGCCAGGACCCAGGCCTTCGGGCAGCACCTGCTGGGGGACTCTAAGTGCTGGGGGCCTGAGGGGCTTGGGGCTGGGATCCCTATGCCCATCACTGGCCTCCTTCTGGAGGCCTTGTCCACTCCAGGAAGTCGAAGATGGACACATAACCCCCGTTTCCTTTTTCCTCAGCTCCCCACAACTTGGCCCAATCAGGTCCTTCTCCATGAATTAGGGAAAGGAGAAGGTTCCCCTCTGGGAGCAGCCCCCGGTCCCCCCTTCAAAGCCCTCTGATGCTATTTGCAAAGGGCTCAGAGGGTGAGGGACAGAGGGAGACCATTATGGCCATGTTTCCTTCTTCCTCGGCACCCAAGGCTCCCCATAACTTGGCCCAATCAGGTCCTTCTTCATGAATTAGGGAAAGGAGAAGGTTCCCCTCTGGGAGCAGCCCCCCGGTCTCTCCTTCAAAGCCCTTGGAGGCTGTTTGCAAAGGGCTCAGAGGGTGGGGGACAGAGGGAGACCACTATGGCCATGGAAAGCCGTGACTCACTTCTCCAATAGAACGGGAGGTCGTGTCATCATAGTGATCCGCCGCCAATACCACACCATGATGATGAAGATGCTGGGCGTGAGGAAGGTTTTCATGGCAAACCACACCTTGGTGAAGCCTCCATTTTGATGAATTCCCTGCAGAGAAATCACACAAACAAATGGCACATATTCCTTTACAAAGCACCTACTGTGTGCCAGGAACAGCAGTTCCAAAACCAAAAATGAGACCTTCCTCATCTTTATGAGGTTGCACAAAATACAAAAAAGGAAAGCCTAGGGAAGGTGTGTAGTGTCCATAATAAATGCAAGGTAATTGGGGGGGCTGATATAAACTGGGGGGCAAAAGGCCAAAGTCAACTTGGAGCATCAGGGCTAAGGGCAGAGAATCAGGGGAAGAGGGAGCCGCCCATTTCTGGGCAGTTAACACTAGCTACCTTTCAGGTGACTGGGATCCCCTAACCCCAGTTCATATGGAGGATCAGAAAGGCTGATTTCCCCCAAGATGGAACAGCAAATTCGTGACAGAAAAGGGACTGAATGGCAATTTGGGGCGGCTCTGCTCCCTTTGAAAGTGAGCTAAGGGGGTCTGTTCCTCTCTGAGCTCAGAACGGGCATTTGCTTCTGAGGACAAAGGTTTGGTTTTGTACAAGAAAAGAAAGTCTCCCCTGAAAAATACCAATTCAGGGCTTCCTGATGCTGCAGCCTCAAGTCTCTCTGACCCCAGGCCCAGGGCTCTACCCACTGCACCACCCAGCTCCCTACCCCAAGAAGCCAGACGCAGCCATTGCTGTACCCATTTTTCTAGGGATATGTTAGTTATGTCAAATGGCCAGTCCTCTGCAACACATAGCATGTACTCAGGGCATTTCAGGGAAGTTTGCAGGATCCCTAAAACGGGGCCCTGATTCTCACTCACCACTAAGCGGATGTCCTTGATCTCTCCAATGCCAACATTGATTTTCTTCTTTTCATTCACCGGCAGCCGGATATTGAAGAGATAGTACTTGTGAGCCACGGTCCCGATTTCCATGAAAGGGAGGACATCACATTCGTAGTAACGGCCCTCGTGTTCCGGGATCTGGAGGAAAAGGATGGAGGTTGAGCAGGTGGTAGAAGAGGGTAGAATATAGACATTTCCTTTTTCAAAATATATATTTATTTAAAACAAAGACAAAATAGAAAAAAAAACAGAAAAAAAGGAAAAACACCATCATGTAGAACATGAGAGAATTCAAAACATGTAATGATCAATTTCCATTTCGAGGAAGTGTTTGTAATAATAGAGCCCGCTGGATTCAGAACTGCCCATCTTTTCTTTGTTTCCTTTGAAGTTTTTCTTTTGTGATTTCCTGTGCACTTTTTACTTTATTCTTTTTCACCTCTTTCTTCCCTCTTTTTAACACTAAGCATGGATATATTAATGTATATATATATATATATACACAAATACACATACATATATATATATAAATATATATTTATATACACACATATACACATAGATACCTATAATCATACCCATATATGCAATACACATTTGTATACATCAAAATAAGGTTATGCTGCACTTATTCATCCTTTGTTTCTCTGAAGGTGGATAGGAAGCAGCAGACTGGGATTCAGCCAAGAACCCCACTTTGCTACAGCCTCTTCCTTTTCTACTTCTTTGCTTGGTAGTCTTAGCTGTTACTTTGTAATCTGAGCCTCAGTTTCCTCATCTGTAAAACGATGGGGGGAGATGAGATCATCTCAAAGGATTTTTTGAGATGGATTCAAG
>JAJPUD010019672.1:0-26118 GCA_023553655.1 Myrmecobius fasciatus | reverse complement strand
AAGAAAACTCTGAGGTATTATTTTATACTTTTCAGATTGGCTAACATGACAGGAAAAGGTCATGATAAATTGTGAAGGGAATATGGGAAAACAGGGATACTAATGCATTGTTGGTGGAATTGTGAAATGATCTACCCATTCTGGAGAGGAATTTGTAACTGTTCAAATTCAGTATATCCTGTGATCCAGTAATATCTCTACTGGGTCTGTATCCCAAAGAGATCATTAAAAAGGGGAAAAAACCACTTGTGCAAATATCCTCTTAGCAGCCCTTTTGTAGTGTCAAGGAACTGAAAATTGAATGGATGCCTATCAGCTGGGGAATGGCTGAATAAGATATGGTATATGAATGTAATGGAATATTATAGTTTTAGAAGAAATGATGAGCAAGATGATTTCAGGAATGCTTGGAAAGACTTATATGAATTGATGTTGAGTGAAGCAAGCAGAACCAAGAGAACATTGCCACAGTAAGAGCAAGATTATATGATGATCAATTGAAATAGATTTGGCTCTTCTCAGAATGAGGTGATTCAAGGCAATAATCAATAGACGTGACAGAAAGTTCCATCTGCATCCAAAGAACTAAGACTGAATGTAGACCAAGCATAGTATTTACAGCATTTTGTTGGTGGTGTTTATCTGCTTGTTTTTGTTTTCTTTATCTTGTTTTCTCCCTTTTGATATGATTTTTCTGTGCAGTATGACAACTATAAAATTATGTTTAGAAGAAATGCATGTTTAGCCTATATCACATTGCTTGCTATCTTGTGGGGGGGGAGTGAAGGGAGAGGAAGGAGAAAAATGTGGAACATAATTTTGCAGAGATGCATTTTGAAAACTGTCTTTTCATGTATTTGGCAAAACAAAATACTCTTTAAAAATAAAATCTTCAAATAAAGAAAAACAACTTTAAATAAAGAAAAAAATAAAAACAGTCAAAATCACCTTTCCTGAAAAAAGGCTTTCCTTCCCTTACAACCAATTCTAATACCTTTTCTCTGAGATGACCTCCAAATTATCCTGGTATTATCCTGTTTGTACATAGTAGTTTGCATAAGGTCTTCCCCTTTTTTAGATTGTGAGTGTCTTGATAACAGATATTATTGTCATATTTCTATATATCCACAATGCTGAGAATAATAACTTATAAAAGATGTACTTAATAATGTTTATTGACATCATTCATGAAACTATACTCAGTTTATTTCAATTGTTATGATCACTGGTAAATACCTTACATTTTTAGTATTTCTCTCACAGTTCAGGTTTAATCATATCACTCCCTATTCAATAAACTTCAGTGATTCTCTGTGGCCTCCAGGATCAAATATAAAAGACTTTCACATAACCTAATCTTCTCTTACCTTTTCAGCCTTGCTCCCTGACAGATTCTCTTTGATCCAACGACAATGGCTTCCTAACTGCTTTGCAAACTGTTTTACAAACAAGACAATCCATCTCAGCTTTTGGTATTTTCTCTAGCTTTTTTCCATATATAGAATATTCTCCTTTCCCCACTCTATTGACCTCCCTGACTTCCCTCCCTCCCATCTTAGACATGGCTACCTTTAGATACAAATATGCATCTATGTAAAATTATTCTACACATACTTCTATTTATCAGTCCCTTCTCTGGATGCAGATTGATTCTTCCTTCATAGGTCTTTCATAGTTATTTTGAGTATTTATAGGAGTTAAAATGACTTCATCCTCAAAGTTGTTCTTAAAACAATATTACTGTTTCGGTATGCAGACAAGATTAAAAGAGAAGAACAAAGATGGGGGAAATTTTTGTAGCCTGCATTTCTGATAAATGTCTCAATTCTAAAATATGTAAAGAATTATGTCAAATTTATAAGAATTCAAGTAATTACTTAATCAATAATCAAAGGATATGAACAGAAAATTTTCAGATGATGAAATTAAAGCCATGTATAGTTACATTTAAAAATGCTCTAAATCACTACTGATTAGGGAAATGCAAATTAAAACAACTCTGAGGTATCACCTCACAAATCTCAGATTAGCTAAAATGACAGGAAAAGATAATGATGAATGCTGGAGAGGATTTGGGAAAACTGAGATACCTATGAATTGTTATGTGTTGTAACTGGAAATGCATACAATATATTTAAGATTCTCACTGGGGAAATCTAGTGAAAGGTTCATAGCCAAAATACAACAGCATTTGCTAATCTATACTGGTTCAGATAGATCCACTGGCTCCAGAGGATCATCAGATTAGCAGTGAGACATCCAAAGCAATACAGAAGGCAAATAGTGAGCCTCTGAAACTCAGCATATTACAGGACTTACCCATGCAGCACCAGAAGGAAGCCAGCAGCAATAGTCCAAGGGCAGCATGAAATAACTGTGGTCTGTAGAAGCTTGGGACAATCTCCTCTTTTCTCTAAGAGCAGACCTATACCTTTAAAAATGAGCAAAAAGAGCCCTAACCAAAGATAGCTTTTCTGGAGCCAAAAAAAGAACAAACCTCAGACTTTGAAAACACTAAAGGCAAACATCTCCAGATGAAGCCACAAAGAGTGATATAAATTGCTGTCCATCCCACAAGGCTCTCTTGGAAGAATTCAAAAAGGATCTTAAAAGAGAGTTAGAAGAAAAATGGGAGAATTTAATGAGAGCCCTGCAAAAGGAAACACAGAAATTATCTGAAGAAAATCACTCCTTAAAGAATAGATTTGACAAAATGTGTAAAGAAAAAAACTCCTTGAAAAACAGCATTTCTCAAATGAAAAAAAAAATTGAAGAATTGTCCATACATATGTTTTGAAAAAATAAAAAGCTTTAATAAAAAAAGAAAGAAATGTTTGCTGTAAATATTTTCCCACCTTTGTACTTCCCTTTTAATCTTGTTTCTGTTGATTTTGTTTGTGGAAAACTTTTAATGTAATTAAAGCTGTCCATTTTGCCTTTCATTATGTTCTCTAGTTTTTTGGACATAAATTTCTTCCTTCTCCAAAGATCAGATAGGTAAATTATCCCTGGTTCTCCTGATTTGTTTATGATATCCTCCTTTATTCCAAAATCATGTATCCATTTTGAACTTATTTTTGTATGGGTTGTGAGATGTAAGTCTACGATGAATTTCTGCCATTTTATTTTACGGTTTTCCCAGGATTTTTTGTCGAAGAGTGCATTCTTATTTCAGAAGCTGGAGTTTGGGGGGTTGTCAAATACTAAAGTATTATAGGCCTTGATTATTGAGTCATGTGTATCTAATATATTCCACTGATGTATAAATCGATTTCTTAGCCAGTTCCAAATAGTTTTGATTACTGCTGTTTTATAATGTGATATTAGATTTGGTACTGCTAAGCTACCATCATTTGTATTTTTTTCATTAATTCCCTTGATATTCTTGACTTTTTGTTCTTCTAGGTGAATTTTATTATTTTTTATAGTTCTAAAAAGTAATGTTTGGGCAGTTTGATTGCTATGGCACTGAACAGGTAAACCATTTTAGGAAGAATTATCATTTTTATTGTTAGCTCACCCTACCCATGAACAATTGATATTTTTCCAATTATTTAAATGTGACTTTATTTGTGTGAGAAGTGTTTTGTAATTGTGTTCACAAAGTTCTTGGGTTTGTCTTGGCAGGCAGACCGTCAAGTATTTTATTTTGTCTACGATAAGAATGTCTTTCTATCTCTTGAAAATAGGCTTTCACATTGATATATAGAAATACTGATGATTTATGATTAGAGATTTATCCTGCAACTATGCTAAAGCTATAAATTGTTTCTAGAAGATTTTTGGATTATTTTTTCAGATTCTCTAAGTAAATAAATCATCATATCATCTGAAAAGAATGATATCATTGTCTATTTGAATTTCTTTAATTTCTTTTTATTTTCTTATAGTTAAAGCCAACATTTCTAGTTTAATGTTTAATAATAGTGGCGATAATGGGCATCCTTGTTTCATCTCTGATCTTATTGGGAATGCATCCAGTTCCTTCCCATTACAAACAATGCTTGTTGTAGTTTATTATTTATTATTTTAAGGAAAGCTGCCTTTATCCCTATGCTCTCTAGTGTTTTAATAGGAATGGGCACTGTATTTTGTCAAAAACTTTTTTCTGCACCTATTGAGATTAGCATGTGATTTCTGTTGGTTTTGTTATAGATATGGTTGATTGTGAAAATAGTTTTTTGGCTTAAAGTTAAAATAGATTTGGGTTAAAGATAAAATATTAGACATATTTGATTTACAGATATACTTATCTCACCTTATAGAAAAGTGAGAGGGGAAAAGTGAAAGGAAAGGGGTAGGCTAAATAGAAGGGAAAAAAGAAATAGTAGGGGAAAAGTTTAAGAAAGGGGAAGGGGTTTTAAAGGGGGAGGGCTACTTGAGGCAAGTGGTGCTCATAAGTAAAATACTGGGGAGGAGGGAAAGGGGAAAAGGAAAGAGAAAACTATAATTTGGGGTTAAGAAGATGGCAGAAAATACAGAATCAGTAGTTTTAACCATAAATATGAATGGGATGAACTCTCCCATAAAGCAGAAGCAGATGGCAGACTCGATTAAAAGCCAGAATCTTACAATATGTTGTTTACAAGAAACACATTTAATGCAGAGCAGTACGTATAGAGTAAAGGTGAAAAGCTGGAACAGAATCTATTATGTTCCAGGTGAACAAAAACAGAAGGGGCAGCCATGCTGACCTCAGATCAAGCAAAAGCAAAGATTGATCTAATTAAAAGAGATAAGGAAGAAAACTATCTTGCTAAAAGGTACTATAGATAATAAAATAATATCAATACTAAACATATATGTACCAAGTGGTATAGCATGGAAATTCCTGAAGAACAACTTAAGAGAGCTGCAAGAAGAAATAGACAGCAAAACTATAATAGTAGGCGATCTCAACTTTGCTCCCTCAGAACTAGATAAATCAAAACACAAAATAAATAAATGAGAAAGAAGTTAAAGAGGTAAATAGAATACTAAAAAAATTAGGTATGATAGATCTTTGGAGAAAATTGAATGGGGATAGAAAGGAGTACACTTTCTTCTCAGCAGTTCATGGAACCTCTACAAAAATTGACCATATATTAGGACATAAAGACCTCAAAATCAAATACAGAAAGGCAGAAATAGTAAATGCATTTTTTTCTGATCATGATGCAATAAAAATTACATTCAATAAAAGGCCAGAGGAAAATAGACCAAAAAATAATTGGAAACTAAATAATCTCATCCTAAAGAATGAATGGATGAAACAGCAAATTATAGGCACAATGAATAATTTCATCCAAGAGAATGACAATAATGAGACAACATACCAAAATGTGTGGGATGCAGCCAAAGCGGTAATAAGGGGAAATTTTTATATCTTTAGATGCTTACTTGCATAAAATAAAGAAAGACTAGATCAATAAATTGAGCTTGCAACCAAAAAAGCTAGAAAAAGAACAAATTTAAAACCCTTAATCAAATACCAAACTTGAAATTCTAAAAATAAAACGAGAGATTAATAAAATTGAAAGTAAAAAAAAAACTACTGAATTAAAAAATAAAACTAATTTTAGTTGGTTTTATGAAAAAGCCAACAAAATAGATAAACCTTTAGTTAATTTTATTAGAAAAAGGAAAGAAGATCAAATTGTTAGTGTCAAAAATGAAAAGTGAGCACTTTCCAGCAATGAAGAAGAAATTAAAGCAATAGGTAAGAGTTACTTTGCCCAACTTTAGGCCAATAAATTTGACAACCTAAGTGAAATGGAGGAATAACTACAAAAATATAGATTGCCCAGATTAACAGAAGAGGAAATAAATTACTTAAATAGTCCCATTTTAGAAAAAGAAATATAATGAGCTATTAATTAACTCCATAAGAAAACATGTCCAGGGCCAAACATCTAAAGAACAATTAATTCCAATACTATATAACTATTTGAAAAAATAGGTAATAAAGGACTGCTACCAAATTCTTTTTATATCACAGACATCGTACTGATACCTAAACCCAGTAGAACAAAAGCCGAGAAAGAAAATTATAGACCAAGCTCACTAATGAAAATTCATGAAAAATTTTTAAACAAAATATTAGTAAAGAGATTACAGAAAGTCATCCCCAGGATAGTCCACTATGACCAAGTAGGATTGAACCAGGAATGGTTCAATATTAGGAAAATTACTAGTATAATTGATTATATCAATAACCAAATTAACAAAAGTCATGTGATTATCTCAATAGATGCAGAAAAACCATTTGATGAAATCCAACATCAATTCCTATTAAAAACATTAGAGAGTATAGGAATATAATTAAAATATTCAATGACATCTATTTAAAATCATCAGCAAGTATTATATGTAATGGGGATAAACTGGAACTACTCCCAATAAGATCAGGGGTAAAACAAAGTTGCACACTATTGCCTTTATTATTCAATATTGTATTAGAAATGTTAGCTTTATCAATAAGAGAAGAAAAAAAAAAGATTAAAGATATGATGATATACTTAGAGTACTCTAGAGAATCAACTAAAAAACTATTAGAAATAATCCACAACTTTAGCAAAGTTGCACGATACAAAATAAATCCACATAAATCATCAGCATTTTTATACTTCACTAACAAAATCCAACAGCAAGAGGTTCAAAGAGATTTACAAGTAAATTCTGCCATCCAAAGAAAAAATAATTCCAGTATTACACATTTTACCAAAAAAAAAACCGGGAAAAATAGAAATCCAACCATATTATTTTATGATATAAATGCTATCAAGTTACTTACAGAGAGGAAAGCCAAAACAGGCAGAAACTAAAGACCAATATACCCTAGTGAACATTTTGGAAGCATATCAAAAATCTCTTTTTTGTTCAACTGAAAATATTATTTTGCTAATCTAAAAATCTATAGATTTTTCTTTTTAGGCAACCAGCACAAAAGCAAAGTTCTTCATTAGGGAAATGGATTATGCTTAAGAACCAAACAACTCTTTCTAAGTAAGAGCATTGCCTCCTGAGCCACATAAAAGACTAGTGTCATGAGATACCAAAAGGAATTGCCTTTTTCTCTTATTCAGAAGGGATTTTAATATTGATCACAAGGAAAATTTTCTTTTCATTCTGTGAGGAGTATGGTCAAGGAAATAATTGAGTAGAGATGATTTGGAATTTTTCCCCTAAACCATATTTTAATATACTATGTTTTTCCCTTTTTCAAGATGCCTATTAATGTTTCCTCAAATCATTTTGTTGTAGGAGAGATGTCCAAGAGGAAGGGGGGACTCTTCCAGTTTGGCCACCTCTCTTTCTAACCTAGAAATGATTAGATATTAGAATTATGTTAAGTAAAAATAAAATTGTTTCTAGCAGACTTGTGCCTAAAATTCTGTTGTTAAAAAATTTAGAAAACATATTTAGGGAAAAATTTGATCTTCCATCAACATGGTTAATAGGCCACATCTAAAACTAAGAGCTAGTATATAGGAGGGATAAACTAGAGACTTTTCCAAGAAAAGATGGATTTTAGTAAAAATATCCATTGTTACTATTACTATTAGATATAGTGTTAGATGTGCTAAGTATAAAAATATCAAATGGAGAAATAGTCATAAGAGGAAACACAATTATTACGTTGTGAGCTAATATGAAGGCTTATTCCAAAAATCCCACGAAATCAATCCCCAAAATAGTTGAAACAATAGTCAAGAAAGTTGTAGTGCACAAATAGATGGAAATAAGTCATCAGCATTTCTGTATATTACCAACAAAATAAAACAAGAAGAGCTAAAAACAGAAATTTCATTTAAAATAGGGATAAAGTGTATGAATGAAGAATCTACCTACCAGACTCAAATAGGAATAATATAAATATAATTACAAAATCTTAACTATAGAAATAAAGATAAACCTAAATAATCAGGGAAATATATTCTAAACCAAGGTAATAAAAATGATGATACTACCTAAATTCATACACTTAATCAATGCTTACCAATCAAACTATCAAAGGGTTACTTTATATTATTAACAAAAATAATTCTGAAACTCATTAGGATAAACAAAAGATCAAGCATCTCAAGGAAAACAATGAAAAAAACTTGAGGAAATGGTTCTAGCAGTATAGATTCAGTTACAGACCTTAAGTATTACAAAAACAGGAATCATTAAAACTACATAGTACAATTTTAAAAATAGGAGCTTGGTCACTGGAAAAGTACGTAACATGCAAATGTAACTGAATCTATTATTTCTCATTATGACCAAAAAGATGGGAAAAATGAACAGCAGTCTGGCAGAAATTAGATTTAAACAAATACCTGCTACCATATAATAAGATATATTCCAAATGGATTCATAACCTAGTCATGAAATATAATTTCATATACTAATTCAAGAAACAAGGAAGAAATTATCTTTTAGAGCCATGATTATGGAGAGAAGACATCTCCAAACAAGTAAATAAAATAGACAATTTTGATTACAGAAATCTAAAGAAGTATGGTGCAAGCATATACAATGCAGTCGACATTTGAAGACAAGTAGGTAGCTGGGGAAGCAGAGGGAATCATTTTAGCAAACTTCTTTGTTAAAGGTTTCATTTCTAAGATTCATAAGGAATTTATTTAAAATGTACAAAATAAGTCATCCTTCAATTTGTAATTAGTAAGGGGATATGAAAAAGACACTTCTTAGGGAAGAAATCCAATATCTCAGTAACATTTTTAAAATTCTCCAATTCTGTAATAATTAGAAAAATGCAAATTAAAGAAACTCTCAATTTGTACTTCCTATACATCAGATAGGTAATGATTACCAACCCCATACCCCAAAACAGTAAAATATCCAATGTAGTCAAAGCTTTAAAAAAATTAACAATTCATGCACCAATAATACAACTGTGAATAGGTCTAGCCAAAATGGAAATAAATTTGGAGCTATTCCCAAAATGTTAATAAATTATGCATTGACTCTCAAATAGCAATACCATTAGTAGTCCTATACTCCAAAAAGAATGAAGAAACAGCAAGATTCTATATGAACAAAATTATTTATAACAGTAATTTTGTGGTGGTAAAGGACTAGAAATCAATAGAATGCTCATCATTTAGGAATGGCTGAACAAATTTTTTGTTACAATATATACTGCAAATCATACAATTTACAATTTATTATAATATACAAATGCAATGAAATGTTCCTTTGCTATAATAAATGAAGATAGATACTTTGAGGGAAATCAAAACAGATTGTTTTGGACTGGGAAGAAGGAAGTAAGTAAAACCAGGAGAATACATCAACTTGACTCCAACAAAGTGCTATCTTTTGGTCCTTTTCAAGAACAAAAGACAACCAACCAATATTTTATTTGTACATAATTATTCACAAATTAGTTCTCCCCTTTAGACAGTGAGCTTCTTGAGAAGAGGGACTGTGATTTATTATATTTGGTGCTCAACACAATGCCTGGCACATATTAGTTGTATAATAAATGTTTGATAATTGGACTGAACTTTTAACTGTGCTATTTTCAATTTCTAAACAGACACTTCTGATCAATGAATAAGTCAATAAGCCGAATAGAACATGTCATTTTCCTACAAGCTCTAAAGAAAAGAGTACACCCATTCAATTGCAGAAAAAAGCCTTTGAAAATACTTTGGGGATTAATATAATTGAATCAAATAACCTTTTCAGACTTGACAAGTTCTCCCACTCTACAAGGTGCTTCAATGTATTTTCTCCTAGTTATTTCCCTTAAAGAATCTGAAGAAAGCTTGTGATTTATAATCACAGTGACATTTTCCCTCTCTCTCCCCAGTCTCTTCAAGCTGGTTGGTAGGACCTTGGTGTGTGTTCGGGAACAGGGGAGAAGGTTTTAGAAAAAAAAAACTCAAAAAAACCCAATTTCAACATCATAATGAAATAACAATGTTCTTGCTGTTTTATTTCATTTTTCCTTCCACGCAAATGTTCTCCCTTTATTCCCACTCCCCACCCTCAAGCAGATGTTAAGTTAATGTTTTAATACTCTGGGCAATAGACTTTTCAATTTCTGAAAGTCAGGGAAATAATTGACGTGTCTTTTCAGCTACTTAAGTTGCTTAACTAATTTGTGCCAACTCGTCTGCAAATGAAGTCTGATGGGCATCATTTTAAATTAGCATCTGTTTGCTCATTAATTACAATATATTTTACAGAGCTTCATAAGTAAGAAACTATGGACTAAAGATTTGAACATCTAAAAGTTTGGTTCTTCTTTAAAGTAATAAGATTGTTGCTGTTTGATTTCCTGAAAGTTATTTTGCTTATTAGAGACATAATATGGTCACAAAAAAGCTATTAAGCCAGCGTCTAATGCCTAATCTGTTACTATCTTGGTTTTGGAACAGGACATATCAACTCAGCTGTCAATGTAATGCCTTTTACTCTCCATGTAATCAAGGAAACATTTTTCAGTCAAATTCTACATCCAAATATGAACAGCATGATTGGGGAATTGCCACTAGATGCATATAATTTGTTAACTAGTTGATTAAAGTTTAATGTACTTTATTGTAAGTGGGAGGTAATATTATATGAATATTAATAAAAACAATTTGTTCTACTTCTTCCTAAAAAGCTTTGTTTTTGTTCAACTTAGAAAACATAATGTGTAACTATAGAAACCTGCAGTCTCAGTTATTGAAATTTTATAAAATACTAAAATGATCAATTTTTTTCACTCAAAGTTCTTCAAAGTCCAGCTGACCATCCAAGCATCTTCCCTTATAAAGTGTTACCTTTTTAGTTATGTAGCACTTTTAAGAAAGCAGATGAATTCTCCTTCCCACCCTTGTAAACATTCACATCAGAAAGCGATCAGCTTTATAAAATGTCTGAATCAATTGCTCTGGTCTAATTGTACAAATTATTCATACTCTGTCTCATGTAATCTTTGACTGAGGCCCAGCTAAAGCTATTTGTTCCATTGTGCTCAGACTTAAATGTTAACATATAGAGCCAAATTGGTAGTAGGAAAAAAAAGTCACAAATACCATATTTAAATCTATATAAAGGATGTTTCAGAAACTTGGAATGTTTATTTTAAGAGGGGAAAGAATCTGAACCAGTGCTAATAGGTTTGAATCTGGGATAAATTAAAGTCCTTCAACTGGACCCAAAGGCTCAAGTTTCCCTCAGAGAGCTTCAAGATTAAAAATAGATAAATATTAAAAAAAAAAGAAACAAGGTGAATGTGCTTGAGATAACAGAAAAAATAAAGGACTGGAATCCAACCTTGATTCTTTAGATTAAATATTTCCCAGACCAAAGTAAACTGTGGACAAATTTTAAAAATAGGCATTTTCTGCAATGACTCCTTGATAATATACTTGTTATTATTTTGAAACATGACTTATGATTTCATTGAGTGGTGATCTCCTAATAAAGAATTTCTTCTACCAAAGTACAGCTGTGACTTTCTCAGAGAGCCATATTCTTAGATACTTGCCCATGATGTATACTTGTGTGTGTATGTTTATATGTGTGTATACATATTCATATGTGTGTATGTTTATGTATGTACATCTACATCTATATGTATCTATGTGTGTATATACACACATATATATATATATACATATATATATTACATTCTATATGTTATATATGTGTGTGTGTGT
Organism: Myrmecobius fasciatus; assembly: GCA_023553655.1. Taxonomy (NCBI): domain Eukaryota; kingdom Metazoa; phylum Chordata; class Mammalia; order Dasyuromorphia; family Myrmecobiidae; genus Myrmecobius; species Myrmecobius fasciatus. Next base: position 14,470 of record JAJPUD010019672.1, on the reverse strand, counting down.
ATATATATATATACAGAGAGAGAGAGACAGAGAGACAGAGAGACAAAGAGACAGAGAGAGAGAATATAATGAGAGGCAGAGAAGTTTGGAAACTGACTCAGAAAGTCAGAAACAATTAGCCCAGTTACCTTGAGGAAGTTATTACCTATTTTTTTGTTTGGGACATAATTGACTCAGAGGGTCAAAGAGAGAATGAATGTAAATTGCAATTATTTCTGTTTCTGACCAGAAATCTTCAGAATCTCACCCTCCCCCCATTGCATTTTTTTTTTGGTAAAAGGTAAAATAGACCATTCTCTACCTCACTTCTTACCAAGCCTCAATCACTGAAAGGGTGTTTACTTGGTCAAATTGATACCTGTTTAAATAGTTTAACTTAAAAAGATCCAGGCCTCCCATCTGCACAAACCCCAGTCAATATCTGACCAATGGACCTTGATGGCTCTGAAGAATAAAATAAGACAGGTTACCTTGCACAACTCTCATTCACTTAACTCCAAATCACCTCCATATCAAGGCATTACTCCCCTGAATATGGTCATATTCAAGAATAAAGGAAAAACAACAGCAGTTTAACTTAACTGGGCTCTAGACAATTCTTGAAAAGGGGCAGAAGGTGCTGACCTATGTTAGTTCAGAAATGTTCTTCCTGTGGGAGTTCCCTTTGCCAATGAAATCAAATGTCTAGGACCAATCCAAAGTCAAATTTGTTATTTCACATGAGTAGACAATTAAGACAGATAATTCATTTTGCCGAGTTATTTTTGGCTTTCCTTTTACCTACCCTAAATATGTGCTTCACCCCCAAATTATTATTTTTGGTTACTTTTTAAAAAATATTTTATCTTTATTCTATGAAATAAAACAAGCATTTCCATAACAATCAGGTAATCAAAGGATTACTCATGAAGCTACAAATCTAGGGGGGCAGAGCCAAGATGGCTGAGTGAAGATGTGACTCTCTGTGTCCCCCTCCGATCTTATCTCAAATCAACAATAAAATAAGCCTCTGACCTGACCTTCAAGTCAACGACTCCAGAAATATTAGGACACTGCTTGCAGATATCTCTAAAGAACTTCATATCAGGTTTGTTTAGCTCGGGCAGAGGAGTAAAGAGTTTACTTGGTGCAACCTGGAAGTGAGGGTGGGACTCAGCTCAGCATGGCAGAAACTCCAAACTCCAAACTCCAAACACCTGGAGCATATCTGAGGCACTGGGGACACTCTGCCCTGATTGGGGTCAGGTGTTCTGGCAGATTTGCCTTTTCTAAGGAGTACTTCGAGCAAAGTCCTAGCCCCCACTAGCCCACCAACTTGAGTTGATTAGTGGAATTGCCTGAGGGCAAACTACCACAGCCCTGCTTCTCTAGCCTTAAAAAGACACCCACACTGTCTAAAAAAATGAAAAAGCAAAAGAGAGCTCTCACCATAGACAACTTCTATCAAGAGAAAGGAGGGCAGACCCCAGATACTGAGGTTCCTTTAGACAAAACTACAGAGGAAGTAATCAAGGAACATCACTGGTCACGTTTTCAAAAGTCCTTTCTGGAAGATTGCATAAAGGATCTCAAAAGAGAACTGGAGGATAAATGGGAAAATAAACTGAAATCAGTGCAAGAAGGATACAATATCTTGCAAGAAGGATATAATGCCCTACAAAAGAGATATGAAAAAGACACCAATTTATTGAAAAACAAAATTGGTGAATTGGAAATAGACAACAATGCACTGAAAAATAAAATTAGTGAAGTGGAAAAAAAAGAGAGCAATGAATAAAATTTCAATTGGCCAATTACAAAAGGAACTAAAAAAGGTAACTGAAGAAAACAACACTTTAAAAATAAGAATTGAACAAATGCAAGTGAATGACTCAATAAGACGTCAAGAATCAGACAAACAAAAACAAAAAAAAATGAAAAAATAGAAGAAAATATGAAATATCTCCTAGGAAAAACAAATGACTTGGAAAATAGATCTAGGAGAGACAATCTAAGGATTATTAGACTTCCTGAAAGCCATGATGAAAAAAAAGAATCTAAACACTATCTTCCAGGAAATCCTGAAAGAAAAATACCCTGAGGTAGTAGAATCAGAAGGCAAAATCACCACTGAAAGGATCCACCGATCACTTTTTGACAGAGACCCCAAAATTAAAACTCCAAGGAATATCGTGCTTAAATGTCAGGACTATCGCACAAAGGAAAAGATTTTGCTAGCAGCTAGAAAAAAAAACAATTCAAATACTAAGGAACAATAATTAGAATCACACACAATCTGTCAGGCTCCACCTTGAATGATCGAAGGGCGTGGAATCAGATATTCCAAAAGGCAAGCTACTTGGATTACAGCCAAGAATAACCTATCCAGCTAGAATGAGCATTATCTTCCAGGGAAGAAGATGGTCATTTAATGATATAGGTGAATTTTACCTATTTCAAATGAAAAGACCAGATCTGAACAAAAAATTCGACCTCCAAACACAGAACTCAAGAGAAGCATAAAAAGGTAAAAAGGAAAGAACTCTTAAGAACTTTATTTCTACTAGGGGGATACTTAAAATTTGGGGGTATAATTAACTAGATATTACTTTGATAATATGAAAAAAGAAAACTAGAGGGGGAAAGGTTATCATACTGGGGAAAAGAGGGAAAAGGTGGTAAAATAATATTTTAAAAAAAGGAGACAAAAACAAGGTAAAATCTCATGAAGAAGCAAAGAAAACATAATATAATTGAGAGAAAGAAGGGAGGGAGATGAGCATTGTGTAAATCTTACTCTCATCAGTTTGGGCTCTAAAAGTGTATATCAGACACTTGATTTCACAGAGAAACTTGTCTATTGCTAGAGGGAAGTGGGAGGGAAAAGAGGAAAAGAAAAGGATAAACTAATAGAAGGGAAAATAGAAGAATAAGGGGAAAGGAGTAAAAAAAAAGGGGAGGGGATCTAAAGGGTAGAGGATTGCCTGGGGGAGGGGGTCATCAAAAACAAAATACTGAGGAGGGGGGAAGGGAGAAAGGTGAAAGGAAAGGGAAAAACATAACTTGGGTAAATAAGATGGCAGGAAATAAAGAATTAGTTATTCTAGCTGTGAATGTGTATGGGATGAACTGCCCTATAAAGCAGCAGTGGATATCAGACTGGATTAAAAACCAGAATTCCACAATATGTTGTCTACAAGAAACGCATCTAAAATGTAGTGACACATATAGGATGAAGGTAAAAGGCTGGACCAGAACCTATTATGCTTCAGGTGAACAAAAAAAAAAGCAGGGGTATCAATCCTCGTATCAGATCAAGTAAAAGGCAAGATAGATCTAATTAAAAGAGATAAGGAAGAAGACTATATTTTATTAAAAGGTACCATAGATAATGTAGCAATATCAATACTAAATATATATGCATCAAGTGCAATAGCATCCAAATTCCTATGGGAGAAATTAAGAGAGATGCAAGAAAAAATAGACAGCCAAACTATACTAGTGGGGGATCTCAACCTTGCTCTCTCAGAATTAGATAAATCAAACTATAAAATAAATAAGAAAGAAACTAGGGAGGGAAACCAATTGTTAGAAAAGTTAGATATGATAGATCTGTGGAGAAAATTGAATGGAGATAGTAAGGAGTTTACTTTTTTCTTAGTGGCCCATGGAACTTATACAAAAATTGACCATGTATTACGGCATAAAAACTTCAAAATCAAATGCAGAAAGGCAGAAATAGTAAATGCATCCTTTTCAGATCATGATGCAATAAAAAAATCACATGCAATATAAGGCCAGGAGAAAATAGACCAAAAGTTAATTGTAAATTAAATAATCTAATCCTGAAGAATGAATGGGTGAAAGAGAAAATCATAGACACAATCAATAATTTCATGCAGGAGAATGACAATAATGACACAACATACCAAAATTTGTGGGATATGGCCAAAGAGGTTATCAGGGGCAATTTTATATCTCTAGATGCTAACTTGCATAAAACAAAAAAAGAGAAGATAGATGAACTGGGCTTATTTTTTAAAAAACTAGAAAAAGAACAAATTAAAAACCCTCAATTAAATACCAAATTGGAAATTCTAAAAATAAAAGGGGAAATTAATAAAATTGAAAATAAGAAAACTATTGAATTAACAAATAAAACTAAGAATTGGTTTTAAGAAAAAAACAATAAAATAGATAATCCTTTAGTAAATTTGATAAGAAAAAGGAAAGAGGAAAATCAAATTGTTCATCTCAAGAATGATAAGGGAGAACTTTCCTCCAATGAAGAGCAAATTAGAGCCATAATTAGGAGTTACTTTGCCCAGCTTTATGCAAGTAAGTTTGATAATCTAAATGAAATGGAGGAATATCTACAAAAATATAGATTACCCAGGTTAACAGAAGAGGAAATAAATTATTTAAATAGCCCCATATTAGAAAAAGAAATAGAACAAGCTATTAACCAACTCCCTAAGAAAAAATCTCCAGGGCCAGATGGATTTACATGTGAATTCTACCAAACATTCAAAGAACAATTAATTCCAATACTATACAAACTATTCGACAAAAAATAGGGAAATAATGTATACTACCAAATTCCTTCTATGATACCAATATGGTGCAGACAACTAAACCAGGTAGTGTGAAAACAGAGAAAGAAAACTATAGACCAATTTCCCTAATGAATTTTGATGCAAAAATTTTAAATAAGATATTAGCAATGAGATTACAGAAAGTCATCCCCAGGATAGTACACTATGACCAAGTAAGATTTATACCAGGGATGCAGGGCTGGTTCAATATTAGGAAAACTATCAGCATAATCAATTATATTAATAACCAAACTAACAAAAACCATATGATTATCTCAATAGATGCAGAAAAAGCATTTGATAAAATCCAACACCCATTCCTATTGAAAACACTGGAGAGTATAGGAATAAATGGGCTTTTCTTTAAAATGATTAGTAGTATCTACTTAAAACTGTCAGCAAGTATCACATGTAATGGAGAAAAACTAGAACCATTCCCAATAAGATCAGGAGTGAAACAAGGCTGCCCACTCTCACCATTACTATTTAATATAGTATTAGAAATGTTAGCTTTGCCAATAAGAGAAGAAAAAGAGATTAAAGGAATTAGAGTAGGTAATGAAGAAACCAAATTATCACTCTTTACAGATGACATGATGGTATACTTAGAGAACCCTAGAGACTCAACTAAAAACTACTAGAAACAATTCACAGCTTCAGTAAAGTTGCAGGATTCAAAATAAATCCACATAAATCATCAGCATTTTTATATATTAGCAACAAAGTTCAGCAGCAAGAGATACAAAAAGAAATTCCATTCCAAATAATGGATGATAGTATAAAATATTTGGGAATCTATCTTCCAAGGAAAAGTCAGAAACTATATGAACTAAACTACAAAACATGTTCCACACAAATAAAATCAGACCTAATCAATTGGAAAAACATTAAGTGCTCATGGGTAGGCAGAGCGAAAATAATAAAAATGACAATACTACCCAAACTAATCTACTTATTTAGTGCCATACCTATCAAACTCCCAAGAAATTATTTTACAGATCTAGAAAAAATAGTAGCAAAGTTCATTTGCAAAACAAAAGGTCAAGGATTTCAAGGGGATTAGTGAAAAAAAAAGGCAGATGAAGGTGGCCTTGCTGTACCAGTTCTAAAACTATATTATAAAGCAGCGGTCATCAAAACCATGTGGTACTGGCTAAGAAATAGAGCAGTCGATCAGTGGCATAGGATAGGTTATCAGGACAATCTAGGCAATAACCTTAACAATTTAGTGTTTGATAAACCCAAAGAACCCAGCTTTTGGGATAAATACTCACTATTCGGCAAAAACTGCTGGGAAAATTGGAAACTAGTATGGAAGAAATTAGGGCTTGACCCATATCTAACACCACATACCAAGATAAGATCTAAATGGGTTCATGATCTAGACGTAAAGAATGATGTTGTAAGCAAATTAGAGGAACGTAGTATAATTTACCTCTCAGACCTGTGGAGATGGAATAAATTTATGTCCAAAAAAGATCTGGAACTCTTAATTGAACACCAGAAAGATAATTTTGATTATATTAAGTTAAAAAGTTTCTGTACAAATAAAACTAATGCAGACAAGATTAGAAAGGAAGCATCAAATTGGGAAATCATCTTTATATTTATTGGTTCTCATAAAGGCCTCATTTCTAAAATATATAGAGAATTGTCTCATATTTATAAGAATTCAAGCCACCCTTCAATAGGTAAGTGGTCAAGGGATATGAACAGACAATTTTCAGATGATGAAATTAAAACCATCTCTAGTCATATGAAAAGTTGCTCCAAATCACTATTGATCAGAGAAATGCAAATTAAGACAACTCTGAGGTACCACTACACACCTGTCAGATTGGCTAAAATGACAGGAAAAGATAACGATGAATGCTGGAGGGGATGTGGGAAAGTTGGGACACTAATACATTGTTGGTGGAACTGTGAATGGATCCAGCCAGTCTGGAGGGCAATTTGGAGCCATGCTCAAAAAGTTATCAAACTGTGCATACCCTTTGACCAAGCAGTGTTTCTATTGGGCTTATATCCCAAAGAGATCTTAGAGGAGGGAAAGTGACCCACATGTGTAAGAATATTTGTGACAGCCTTTTTTGTCGTGGCTAGAAACTGGAAAATGAAGGGATGCCCATCAATTGGAGAGTGGCTGAATAAATTATGGTATATGAATGTTATGGAATATTATTGCTCTGTAAGAAACGACCAGCAGGACGATTTCAGAGAGGCCTGGAGAGACTTGCATGATCTGATGCCGAGTGAAACAAGCAGAACCAGGAGATCATTATACACAGAAACAACAATATTATATGATGATCACCTCTGATGGACATGGCTCTCTGCAACAAAGAATTGTCTCAAACCAGTTCCAATTGTTCAGTGAAGAAAGCCATATACACACAGAGAGAGTTATATGAAATGTGGACCACAACAAAACATTTTCATGCTCTCTATTGATGTTTTATTGCATTGTGTTTCCTTTCTCTGATTTTCTTTTTTTTCTTGTAGATAGGATTTTTCTTGCACAACTTGTCAAGTATTATTACATTATTAACATGTAGTGGACTTCCTGCCATCTAGAGGAGGGGAGTGGACTGGGGGTAAAATTTGTAATGGAAAGCTTTGTAAAGATCGATGCTGGGGAACTACCCATACATGTTTTATACAAATAAAAAGCTTTAATAAAAAAACAAAAACAAAAACAAAACAAAACAAAAAACTACAAATCTATTGTGTTCAACTTGCTATTCCTTTGAAATATAAAATAAATTTGTTATTTAAATTTATTTTTTTCTTCCCTCTCCATGACCCTTCCACCTCCCTAGAGAAGGCTATCATTAGACATACATATGTGTGTGTAGAAAATCATTTTATACATATTTCTACTTATCAGTTCTTTCTCTGGATGCAGATAATGCTCCATCCCAAATTATGGACCTTACCAAAAGATATTCTAGTCTTGAATCATCATCCATTGAAAAGATTGGCAGTTGGATGTTCTAATATAAAGCAAAAGACATTTAATTAAATAGAAGAACAAAGTAATAACAATTAAAACCTTTCCTTTATATTTACCCATAGATTCCAATGCCACTGTTAGAAGAAGAATGGATGAGAAATACTTGTTACCAACAAATGTGTTTGTGAGAAGAGAAAGAGGAAATATAAATTGCCAGGAAGACTTATGTTCCTAGAGCCACATCCCAGCTAGAACCTTTCTCTTCCTCTAAAGCTAGCTTTGATGTTTTCCTACAGAGCCCTTCACTTCATCTGACTGATGGGGAATGTCACAGAGCTATGAGAAGAAGTCTTCTTCTTGCCCAGTCCTCCACTCTGTTTCATCTTGCTGCCACCTGCTGGTCCTCTAATATAATCAGCTGATATGTCTACTTAAAATTTTTTTTCAGGATTACTGTAAATTGATACACATTTTTTCTAAACTTCTATCCAGATGGTAAAAATAAAGCTAGTTTTAGGGGTCAAATCCCTTAAGTGGACACATCTACAGATAGACATTCGGTAGATCTCATTTCTCTAGTTTATGGTTCAGTTGTAAGGTCTCTGAAAGTTTTTTGAAATTACTGAAGGAGAACATTCAAAGGTTAGATACTTGTTAGGCCCTGAATTTCTATTGCTAGCAGTTTCCTTTACAAAGAGCTCTTCTTGTTCATTTACATAGCTGTGCTTTTTAAAGCACCTTTAGTTAATCCAGATTGAAATAGCAAAGCAAAAAAATCTAAAAGAGAAAAAATAAGTTTATTTCTTTAAAGTAAAATGCTGAATCCTTCAGTTCAATCTGACTTTTCATGATCCCAGACTGTTCTATCCTACACTAATGAAACCATCAACCACTCAGGCTCACTATGAATAGAGCACTTTGCAATGTTTAAAAAGTTCAAGAGATATAGTTTTTGGGTAATTTCATCATTTTCTTAATAAGACAAGCAGATTATTAATAAAAGGATGATTATTTAATGATCTCTCTTCCAACAAAGAACACTAAATGGTTTGGGATAGCGTCCTAGTTAATATGCCCTTTTTAAGAGATATTCCCAAGGGATGCTGCCTCAACTCTGATTGGTTAATCAAATGGGAGGTGGACTATCTTGGGATACATGACTTATGTCCCTCAAATCTTAGAGACATTAATTTCAAAATTATCTGTCTAGATAAAAGGGAGAATTGGGGAAGGACGGAATCACCCCAGATGAACAAAAGAGAAACTGAAGCAGCATTCTAAGACACTAACACACTTTATTAGTTGAGTCCAGCTCCCCTACAAATCATATCTTCCTCTCAATCTGAAGTGCCGTCTTCCCTCAGGGATATATTTTTATAGCATTACAGTTATGCTAAAAATGGAACATTTCATTAGTTTCCATATAATACATAAGTTAAAATATGAATTCCATCAGGGTCACAAGGTTTCAAGATGGGCTGTGCAGGAAATATTTCCACTGACCAGGTGGTCATAAGATGGATGATCCCCCTTTTGAATTGGGCAAAGGAAGATGGTACATTTCACTGATCATGAGATGGATGAGCCATTCATTGGGCTGCATAAGTGGAAAAAGCACATCTCCAAGAATATTTCAAGAAGGAAACTTTTTGGCTTTCCATCAGGAAACAGGATAGCAATACTTCTGGTCAGCATTCTCGTGATATTATGGTTTTGTGTGTAGACTTCATGTTTGGTACACAAGTAATTTCTATTATATAAACTTGAGTCTGCAAAATGTCTCTCTTTCAAAATCTGTATTTCTATATAACTTATAAAATGTGAATTACTTATTCTTAAACTTATGATTAGATGAGTGACTAGATATGTATTACTAAATGAATGATTACTAACAGTAATTGCACCCCCATAAAATTATAATGGATTGATTAATGACCCCAACATAATAATGTCATTTTGCTTCTCTTCTTGAATAAAGGACAATAAGCAACCAATCAATCCATTTCCTCCTCATCCTCCCCAAATAATCTTTGCAAAACAACTGAGAAGTGAATATCCAACCTTTCTTTAAAGCTTTCTAATGGGGAGGAACCTGTTTCTCTCTAGAATTAGTGACAATTTTATACTCTTGAAAATTTTGCATGGATGCAAGGTAAATATAAGGTATAGTCTTTCAAGTCCAAAGTTAGATTTCAAGTCCAAAGAAAAAATTTAGTGAACTCTCTCCTGTCTCTTTCCTTTTACATCAGTCTGACCTTCATCTCTCTCATTCCCATTTTTCCATACATATATCAGCATACTTAAAATATGCTTTTTTGTTCTTTCAGTTTCTCATATTTTTGTCATGACCCTTAATTGCATTTGCTGATCCTTTAGGAATGGGAAGTTCAGTAATTAAAGGAAAATATTTTTTATTTAAATTTTTAATGTTACCACTTGATATTAATCAAAAGACTAAAACATGACCCAATATACACCAGCTTTCATATATAGTTGAATAGTTTATTAATATTCCTATTAATATTCCTAATATTCTCAGTTTTGTCATACTGAGAATGATATTGTTAACAAAATCACTTCAAATGATTTTTCTTTGAGAATCAAAATGCTGGCTTTGCTAACAATACTATATATTTTCAATCCTCAGTCACTGACTTACTTGGAGTCTACAGTATTTACCTTGGATCCATAGACATATAAATGAAAAACCCGCTGTCCATAAGGGCCAACAAACACCAATAATTTAATTATTTTCTTCTATGGGAGGTATGAAAATATGACTAATGGTTCCAGTGGGATCATCAAAATAAGATTTTTTTTTCTCTTGGCAAGAAAACAGAATAAATCAAATGGTCTTGTTGGGCAAAGCAAAATTCCTAGAAAAAAAAAAACTTTTTTAAACCGAAAAAAGTTTATCAATTCTTCAAAATTGTGGTGTTATAATCATATGTGAAGATGCCCTATAATTTTGTAATTTCTGCAGGGAAAAAAATAGCCAGTTTTCATTGGACTGCATGGAATAAAGAAACATACCAAAGCAAGAGCAATAGAGTTATATAAGTATTTTATCTCATTATTTGGGTACTTGTTTACTGAGTTATGATGGCACTATATCATTGGGAATCACTATATGGCTTTCCAAAGACCATGAATATCAATGGGGGATATAAGCATTCAGAAAAGAAGAGAAGAAAATTAAAATAAATGTGATAGCATAACATCTATTAAGTTTGGAAAATATGATTTTTAAGTCATTATGTGAGATTCTTACCCAAGCTAATTATTTCCCCTTTTTATTAACCTGCCCCAAGTGTGCTATAGTATGGTTCAAGTAAGAATATGTTTTAAAATTGTTAACAATTCAAGGTAACTCCTACTAAGGTATTCAACATTTTTTATTGAGTAAACTAAATATTTTATTCAGAATAAACTGATTTACTTCAGCATTCTTTTGGATTTTTTAAACAACAACATTGAAATAAAATTAACTGTCAGAAATTTGGGAATTGAATTCCACGGCCAAAATAGCAGAGTAAAGAAAGAACCCTCTGAAGCCCTCCCAAACTCCATTTTAAACAACTAGAAAACTGCTCAAGGAAGTCTCCTTACTAATAGGTCAGGAAAGGTCTGTCTCACTGGGGTAGGTGGGAGGGGAATGAGTTCCAAAAGCAGCAGCAGTAAGAACCTTCCCTCCCCAAAATAAGGCTCCAACTTTGGGGTAACATGCCATCAAGTCCCTCCCTCCCACAAACCCATAGCCTCCTCCTCAAGTAAGCAGTCTATGCAATACACAAATAACCTCACTCCAACACAAGCCACCAAGGAGGCTTAGATACTATTGGTAATCAATAGTGAAGTCCCCACCCGAGCCTGGCCTATATTGAGACCAGGCCCTGGGACCTACCAGCAAAGCAATCCTGTTTCCATAGCAACTCAACAGCAGGCTCAACTCCTGGGGCAGACCAGCAACAAGATTACTCCTCTAGGGCCTGAAACCAGAAAGACTCTTACCATAGAAATCCTATAGTAAGACCCTTCCCATAGAGCAGACCAGAAGCTAAATCCCAAATTCAGGGGAGAATAATAGGGAGGCCCCACTCCATCAGTACAAGCCAAAGGAGAAGTCTGTCATACAGTGAAAACAATTAAGCCCTGAAGCCTAATGAAAGCCAAAAGTAAGACTAAACCACACCACAAAAAGCTTGGGACAGCCCAAAGCCAGAGCCCAACTCTAATATAAAAACACCAAGTCACAAAAGAAAACATAAAAAAAGCAAAAACAAAAAAACAATTGGATTATAGAAAGCTATTATGATGATAAGTAGAATCAAAGCACATACTTAGAAGATGACAATTGTGTCAAAATGACTACATGTGAAGCCTCAAAGAAAAATGTAACTTGGTCTTATGCCCAAAAAGAATTCCTGGAAGAGCTTAAGAAGGATTTTAAAGAAGAGAAGTAAAAGAAAAATTTGGAAATAACCAAAAATAATGCAAGAGAATCATGAAAAAAGAGTCAATAACATGTGGAAAGATATACAAAGATTTAGTGAGGAAAATAACTCCCTAAAAAATAGAATTAGCCACATAGAAAAGGAAATACAAAAGCTCATTGAAGAAAAAAAAATCTCTTAAAAATTATAATGGAGCAAGTAGAAGCTAATGACTGTATGAGGCATCAAGATGTGATAAAATAAAATCAAAAAAGTAAATAAATTGAATACATGACATTTGTGATTGGAAAATAACTGACCTATAAAATAAATCCAGATGAAGTAATATAAGAATTATTTGACTAACAAAAAGTCATTAACAACAAAAAAAAGACTTGAAAAACATCATTCAAGAAATAAATTATCAAAGAAAACTATCCTAAAGTATTTTGAGGAGGGTGGAAAAAGAATATTTAAGTACTTTTAAGCATTCTTATTTAAAAGACCAGAAATAAATAAAAAAAATTTGACCACCACATACAAGATTTGAAAGAAACATAGGTTTTTTTTCAATTTTTTTTTATTAAAGCTTTTTATTTACATAACATATGTATCGGTACTTCCTCAGCATTGATCTTTACAAAGCTTTCCATTGCAAATTTTACCCCTGGTTCTCTCCCTTCCCCGAGATGGCAGGAAATCCACTATATGTTAATAATGTTAAAATACTTGACAAGTTGCTGTGCAAGAAAAATCCTATCTACAAGAAAAAAAATCAGAGAAAGGAAACATAATGAAAGCAAACATCAATAGAGAGCATGAAAATGCTATGTTGTGGTCCACATTTCATATACCTCTCTCTGGGTGTATATGGCTTTCTTCACTGAACAATTGGAACTGTTTTGAGACAATTCTTTGTTGCAGACAGCCATGTCCATCAGAGGTGATCATCATGTAATATTGTTGTTGCTATATATATTGATCTCCTGGTTCTGCTTGTTTCACTCAGCATCAGTTCATGCAAGTCTCTCCAGGCCTCTCTGAAATCATCCTACTGGTCATTTCTTACAGAGTAATAATACTCCATAAGATCCATATACCATAATTTGTTCAGCCACTCTCCAACTGTTGGGCATTCATTCAGTTTCCAGTTTCTAGCCACTAAAAAAGGGCTGCCACAAAGATTCTTGCACATGTGGGTCACTTTCCCTCCTCTAAGACCTCTTTGGGATATAAGCCCAATAGAAACACGGCTGGGGCAAAGGTATGCACAGTTTGATAACTTTTTGAGCATGACTCCAAATTGCTCTCCAAACTGGTTGGATCCATTGACAATTCTACCAACAATATATTAGTGACCCAGCTTTCCCACATCCCCTCCAGCATTCATCATTATCTTTTCCTGTCATTTTAGCAAATCTGACAGGTGTGTTAGTGGTACCTCAGAGTTGTCTTAATTTGCATTTCTCTGATCAATAGTGATTTGAAGCAACTTTTCATATGACAAGAGATGGTTTTAATTTCATCATATGAAATTGTCTATTCATATCCCTTCACCATTTATCTATTGAAGAGTGACTTGAATTCTTATAAATATGAGACAGTTCTCTATATATTTTAGAAATGAGGCCTTTATCAGAACCATTAAATGTAAAGATGATTTCCCAATTTGATGCTTCCCTCCTAATCTTGTCTGCATTAGTTTTGTTTGTAAAGAAACTTTTTAACATAATATAATCAAAATTATCTATCTGGTGTTCAATTAAGAGTTCCAGATCTTCTTTGGACATAAATTTATTTCACCTTCACAGGTCTGAGAATTAAACTATACTACATTCCTCAAATTTGCTTACAATGTCACTCTTTATATCTAGATCATGAACCCATTAGATTTTATCTTGGTATGTGGTGTTAGGTGTGGGTCAAGCCTTAATTTCTTCCACACTAATGTCCAATTTTCCCAGCAGTTTTTGCAGAATAGTGAGTACTTGTTCCAAAAGTTGAGGTCTTTGGGTTTATCAAACATTAAATTCCTAAAGTTATTACCTAGATTGTCCTGAAATCCTGTCCTATGCCACTGATGTACTGCTCTATTTCTCAGCCTGTACCAAATGCTTTTAATGACCACTTCTTTATAATATAGTTTTAGATCTGGTACATAAAGGCCACCTTCATCTGCCTTTTTTTTTTCATTAATAACCTTGAAATTTTTGACCTTTTTTTCTTCCAAATAAACTTTGCTACTAAGACAACTCTGAGATACCACTATACACCTGTCAGATTGGCTAAAATGACAGGAAATGATAGTGATAACTGTTGATGGGGATGTAGAAAAACTGGGACATTGATACATTGTTGGTGGAACTCTGAACGGATCCAACCATTCTGGAGAGCAATTTGGAACTATGCTCAAAAAGTTATGAAACTGTGCATACCATTTGACCCAGCAGTGTTTCTACTGGGCCTATATTCCAAAGAGATTTTAAAGGAGGGAAAGGGACCCACATGTG
>JAJPUD010019671.1:0-22371 GCA_023553655.1 Myrmecobius fasciatus | reverse complement strand
AAATAAAAAAAACTTTAATAATGCAATATTTTGCATTATAAAATACATAGAGAAGTTTATCACACTAAATTCCTTTTATTAGTGCAATAACAAGTCTATATTTTCCTTTCCTCCCACCTTCCCTTTCCACCAAATTCTTAACTTCATATTACTAGGAAGCAAACAATCAAAAGTATACTTCATGCATATAATGTATCATCTTTTACTATAGATGGACTACTGACACTTAATCCAAAAGTACTTCCTTCAGTAAAATAGATAAATAGATATTTGTTGACTTTAAACTTATAAGATTATCATGAAACTCAAGTGTGATGATGTAAAGTGTTTTACAAACCTTAAAGTACTATAGCCAGTGATGATAGTGATGTCAGAAACTATGGAGTTATCATTGTAGAAAATCCTTTGTGTGCAAACTTTCTTCACTGATACAAATTGAAAAATTTTCTTTTGATAAATTGCCCAGGATTTTGAGGGTTTTAAGTGATTTAAGTGATTTGCCCAGGGTCACCAATCAGTGTTATAGATGGGACTTGATCTCAGGTCTTCCTGATTCCAAATTTAATGCTTTATCTCTCTCAAAACTTTTATTAATATTTCCTTCCCACTCCACCATCCACCCTCCTGAGTAAATGAAACTGTCCCTTTACAAATAAAGTGATCATCATATAGTTCATAATCATAAATTCTCACATTGGCCATGTGTGAAATCGTATATCATTTCTTGCATTTTAAGTTCATCATCAATCCGGAAGGAAGTGAGTAATGTGTTTAATCTTTATTCTTTTAGAATCATTGCTTATAGTACAATGATGTTACATTATGTTGATTTGCTACAACTAGTTTAGTCATTCCCTTAAAGGAGAATCAGAAAAAAGAAACCCAAAAAAACTTTTAGTTGCTGTAAGGCCCAGGGCTTGTAGCCAGCAGGAACGCACGTGACCATCTGGGGGCCGAATGGCTGAGCACAGGGTGTGACATAACACTGCTGATGGGGCAGTGCTGATACAGCAGAACACCCTGGGATGGAGGACCATAGAGCCTAAGTCACGTGGTAGATGTTTTGCATATTGCACACGATCTGCAGGTGCTGCACACGGCTCGCAGGCCAGTGTCCTATCATAGCAGGCCAGCTCAGACCGGAGACCTTCGGGATGAGACATGATTGGTTCGCTGTGGCATAGGCGGGGAAGGACAAAGAGAGTATAAAGGGGGACTGCTGAGGAAGAAGAGACCAGACCACCATTAGCATAGCCTAAGAAACAATGTAAGTGCAGAGCTCAATAAAGTAAGATAAGTTTATCTCCTTGTCCTGTGATTTGCGAAGTTTCTCCCAGTGGAGGCTGGGAGCCAGAGATGTCCGATGCCTGTTGAGGTAAATTTATCCTACCCTTTAGCTTAGAGGTAAAGTAGGTCCTTACAAGTGGCGCCCAAACAGGGACCTGAAGGAGGGTAGAAGACTTCACAACCTTGCTTACAGAGGAGTAAGAAGCCCGGTTGGATTAGTTAGCAACAATGGGTCAGTCTTTCAGTATTCCCATTGTTCACCCTAGTGACACGGAAGTTTATGCTAAGCAGATAAAAACGTTAGTAACAAAGAAAGGAGTGAAAGTGAAAGATGAAGACTGCTGTAAATTTGTAAAGTTATTGTGGTTGGTCTCTCCGTGGGTGGAATTTACAGGAGTAGACTGTAGTAGATGGATTGTGGTCGGTAATCAGTTAGCATGTTATAAAAAGGAGACTCCTGGGTCGGTTAGAGACCTTGACTTTATTATCTACAGCTTAGTGAAAGCAGCTCTTTATGGCCCTTCGCTATCTGTAAATGTTGCCGCTAGTGTTCAGACAGGAGACTCTTTATGGGAAGATTCAAGTTCTGAAGAAGAAGGGGGAGATCGAGAAAGAAAGCATAAAAGAAAGAAAGGGAGTCGAGGGGCAGAGTTGGCAGATATCCAGCAAGGTGCGGGTGGAGCTTAGGCTGAGGGGGTGGAAGAGGTGGGGGGCAGGGCAGTAGTCGCAGCAATGAGTCAGTTAACATTGGGGCCTGGGAAAAAGAACGCTGCTCTGCCAGCTGCGCCACTTATCCAACCTGGTCCAAAAGCAGTTCCCTCTGCTCCACCTTCTTATTTTTCAGAGGCTGGGTCATTCTCAGAGGATGCATGTCGACCCCGAGAGCCAGGAAAAGTGGCTGCCTCTGTACATCAAGCATTTTTAGAAGGGGAGGATGTATGTGGTCTACTGCTTTTCCAGTGAATTTAACTGACCCGCAGAGAGGATATACTATGGTTCCCTTCAAGTTATTGAGGGATTTAAAAAATGCTTGTCAGAATTATGGTCCCAATTCTCCATTTGTCATACAAACACTAACGACGTTATCTAGTAGAATAGCTTATACTCCAGAAGACTGGGAGGCTATGTCTATGGCCTGTTTGACAACAGGACATGTTCGTAGTCAGTGTCAGAAAAACAAGGGTAAGGGCAATCTTACCTGTTACAATTGTGGAAAACCTGAACATATAGCAAAGCTGTGTAGAAAAAAAAGAAAAATAGAGAATACAGGAGGGTTCCAGTCGGGAAACGGGCAAGGGGGCCCCTTGAGGGCCCCGAATGCATTCATGGTGAAGGAGGAAAATGGGCTCAATCCCCAAGACCAGTACGTTCAGGAGTTTGCCCGTCTGCAGAGCCAGGGAGGCCAATAAAAATGTGGGAAGATGTTTATTCAGTGCAATCAATAACATTACCACCTTTTTCCACAGTTAATGTCCCTATAGGAGATATAGATAAATCATGTCTAACAGTGGGTTGTTCTTCACCTGATCTTCATGTAGTTCATTCTACGTTTATGAACCCGGGGGATCATTGTATTCCCGTCTCCAATCCACATTCTATTCCTTTAAATTTATCAAATACCAAACCTATTGCTAAGAAACAGGGCTTGCAAAAGAAAAAAGAGGCAGATGAGGTTCAAATTGCACTAACACAACAAATAGCATTAGAAAGGCCTTTACTTTCTATTTATATAGAAGGATGCCCTTTTTGGGGAATGCTAGATACGGGGGCTGATTTGTCAGTTATCCGCTGGGAAGAATGGCAATTAGAGAGAAATTTAGTTGGAATTACAGGCGTTGGAGGTCCACAAATAGCCAGTAAATCACTTAGATTCTTGAGATGGACAGTAGAAGACCAAGAAGGTAGATTCTGCCCTCTAGTGGTTGCAGGTCTCTCTAATTCCTTATGGGGGCGTGATCTCATGTCTGCACTGCATATGTTCCTGCAGTCAAACTAATTGGGGCCATTGAAGTAATAGTGCTACCAGAATTGAAATGGCATTCATCCTCTCCCATTTGGGTTGATCAGTGGCCCCTATCATCAGAAAAACTGGTAGCCTTGCAAGATATAGTGGAGGAACAACTTAAGGCAGGACACTTAGAACCCTCGTTCAGCCCATACAACTCCCCGGTATGAAAATGGAGGATGTTAACAGACCTCCGCAAGATTAATGAAAGTATGCAACCTATGGGTGCCTTACAACCCAGTCTACCTCTACCCAATATGATACCTAGGAATTATGAAGTGGCAGTTATAGACATTAAAGATTGTTTTTATTCAATTCCTTTACATCCTAATGATAGAGAAAAATTTGCTTTCACAGTTCCTTCTATAAATTTCATTGCCCCTTCTAAGAGATATCAATGGATAGTTCTACCTCAGGGTATGGCTAATAGTCCTACATTATGTCAATGGTATGTAGATGAAGTTATTCAATCAGTAAGAAAGGTTTTTCAGAATGCTCTTATAATGCATTATATGGATGATATCTTGATAGCTACCAAAAATCAATCCACATTGCAGGTAGTTTTACAAGAGTTATTAAAGACTCTTGCAAAACATGGTTTACAAGTAGCACCAGAAAAGGTACAATTAGGGCCAAGCTATTAGTATCTAGGATATGTTATTAATGGAGCTAGGATTGACAAAAGGCCTCCTACAATAGATTTGGATAAATATAAAACATTAAATGATTTTCAAAAATTGGTAGGTGCTATTCAATGGCTGAGGAGTCCCTATTCCACCATCAGTTATGCAACCTCTATATGATATATTGAAAGGTGATTCAGTTTTAAAATCCCCTAGACAATGGACTGATTGTGCTAAGGAATCCATACAACAGATACGAAGAGTTATGCAAGCACATACCATTAGGATACAAAGTGATCAGCACATAGACTTTATTGTGTTAAGAGATGATCCCTTTTTTGGTGCCTTATGTCAATCTCATGGAGTCATAGAATGGCTCTATCCAAATACTAGAGGAAAGATTTTAGAGAATAAGATTGATCTTTTATTAGAGTTTTTAAGAACAGCTGCAACCAAATATGGTGCAATATAAGGACAGTTCAGAATGGTTAGATATAGTTCCTTACTTGAGTTTAAGACAACCTGTCATCCCAAAGATATTACAAGCTTTTGCACAATTGCAATTGAATGTACCCATAACAGTCATTAGCAATGAACCTGTGGAAGGTCCTAATATTTTTACAGATGCTACTAAACATCATCGTGCCGGCATTCATTGCCCTGATCTTAATATAAAAATGATCTTGGACACACCTTTCTCATCAACTCAGAAAAATGAGTTATGGGCAATTATTCAGGTAATGCATAGATTTCAACCTCCTTTTAATATTATTACAGATAGTCAGTACTCCTATCGAGTAATGGTTATGTTACCACAAGCCCATATAAATTATAGAGCTTCTGAAATTGGCGATTTACTGCTTCAAGCCCAATCAGCACTTCTTCAATTATCCTCACATATATATATATCATGCACGTTCACTCTCATACTGGGGGAATGGGTCCTATTTTTGAGGGTAATAAGATTGTGGATGCCTTAGTAAGTCCTACGTGTCTACATGTTATGTCTGCTTTACAAGAAGCTACTGTTGCTCATGAACGCTTTCATTTATCTATGAGATCTCTCTGTAGACTTTATGGTATTTCTAAAAATCAGGCTAGAGATATAGTTAAGAGGTGCTTAGCCTGTGTACCTTATCGTCCATCTCCACGGGTGATTGCACATAATCCAAAAGGTTCAACCCCAAATGAAATATGGCAAATGGATGTTACACACTGGAAATTCCAGTTGATTCATGTTTCCATTGATACACATTCAGGGTTTTTTATGGCAACCTTGCAAACTGGTGAAGCTTTAAAGCATGTTATTAATCACCTATATCATTGTTTTTCTATAGCAGGTGTTCCCCAATCATTAAAAACTGACAATGGGCCTGTTTATAGTTCTAAAGGTTTTGTCTCATTTTGTGCTGAGTTTCAAATACAACATATTACAGGCATTCCGTATAATCCTATGGGTCAAGCCATAGTAAAGCGGGCTAATAGAACCCTGAAATCTCTCCTTCAAAAACAAGAAAAGGGAGAGAAGGACCCTATAGGGGTTAATCCACATAGGAAAATAACACAGGGGCTATTAGACACCGCTATCTATACCTACAACTATTTAAAATTTGACCAGGAGCATTTAACACCTGCTATGAAATTTTGGCATTCTTGGTGCTCCAATTCAAAAGAGCTTAAACTTCCTGAAGAAGAGCTAGTAAAAAATCAAAGTCAGGTTATATGGCAGACTCCAGAGGGTGTCTGGCAAGGGCCAGGTAGGATAATAACCCGTAAGCCAGGGTATGTTCTTGTCATTCCAGAAGGTGCAAAACGGGAGGATGGATCTTGGATTCCTGCTCAGTGTTTGCGTCCTGTTAGCGATGGCTCCTGTGATGACATCAAACAAGAACTGGACACTACTGACTCTAGCTCATGAACGTGTTCATGACATAAATGGACAATGGCTTTACTAGTGAAATGTTCCCCTATCTAGAACAGAAAACGTTAACACCAGGAGCTCTCCAGGCCTTTTTACCCAGCGATGCTCATGGGGGAAACAACAAATACCCTAAACTGAACAAACTCCAGGTGCGGCCATCACCAGGGGCTGAAATCTGATGCCCCCTTACAAAGAACTCAGTTATAACAGGTCTGGGAAGAAAAACCAGAGAGTAAGAGAGACAATTTGCAAAGAGAACCAAACTCCCATTCAAGAATCTTTTCATTTTTTCCCTCCACCGGTGGTAAACTTATGCTACCCCTTATTATTATTCTACTGTAACTATAACTCTTTTACTTGGTTTAAGATAGTTTTGTATTATTTTGCTAAGGATTATTGGTTTAAATCTATGTAAAGAATTCTGTCTTTTATTGTTGTGTTTGTGTGTGTGTGTGTGCGCACACGCTTTGTGTATATGTCTTGTTTTGTTACACATGACAGGGTATTTTTTTGTCTGAAAATGTTACCTCGGATATTCAGCAACTTGCTCTGTTAGTACACGACATACGTTAATCTACTACTAATTTTACAATGCCTTCTACCTCCTCAAAGGACTTTATTCAATGGGTAGAACAGAAATTTTCATGGTCATCTATTTTGGGCTTCATGTATTCTGCCGTATATTTGCTGCTTGGATTTGTATTATTCTATTGCTTTTGTAAATGCGGTCTTTCTATGTTGACGGGCAGTCTCACTCAATTAAAAGCCAATGTCCTTCCTTTAGGCGGTCACCCGCTAAACAAGAAAAGGGAGATGTAAGGCCCAGGGCTTGTAGCCAGCAGGAACGCACGTGACCATCTGGGGGCCGAATGGCTGAGCACAGGGTGTGACATAACACTGCTGATATGGCAGTGCTGATACAGCAGAACACCGTGGGACGGAGGATCATAGAGCCTAAGTCACGTGGTAGATGTTTTGCATATTGCACAAGATCTGCAGGCGCTGCACGCGGCTCGCAGGCCAGCGTCCTATCATAGCAGGCCAGCTCAGACCGGAGACCTTCGGGATGGGACATGATTGGTTCACTGTGGCATAGGCGGGGAAGGACAAAGAGAGTATAAAGGGGGACTGCTGAGGAAGAAGAGACCAGACCGCCATTAGCATAGCCTAAGAAACAATGTAAGTGCAGAGCTCAATAAAGTAAGATAAGTTTATCTCCTTGTCCTGTGATTTGTGAAGTTTCTCCTAGTGGAGGCTGGGAGCCGGAGACTTCTGATGCCTGTTGAGGTAAGTTTATCCTACCCTTTAGCTTAGAGGTAATGTAGGTCGTAGGTCGTTACAAGTTGCCATCTAACAAAAATAGACATTATAAATATTTTTGTACATATAAATTATTTTCCTCTTTTTTTGATTTCTTTGGAGTTACATTATAGTAGTAATAGTATTTCTTGGTAAAGGGTTAGAGAATAATAAATGTTAAGGCCTAATGGTAAATGCTTTCACTATTTACTGATATTGCTTCTAATTTTTGGCATTTTAAGTTTTGTTATGATTAAAACAACTCAGTGCAATTCACTCTGCTGAGTGAAAAATTTTAAAAAGTCCCTCCCTCAAAGATAGTGGGAAAGAAAGGAGGCAGACAGACAAACTGACAGACAGACCATATATAGAGATAATATCTTCAAAGTAATTTAGGGAAGTAGAGTATTAATATCCAGGGTAAGGTGAGGGGCTAACACCTGAGAAAGTAAATTATTTAGTTCTTTTTTGTTGTTATTGAATGTCCTTTCTTTAAAAAATATTTTTACACACATTACTTTACTAATCATGTTGGGAGAAAAAAATCAGTACAAAAAGGAAACATCATGGGAGAGGAAAAAAAAAACAGAAGAAAAGTGAACATAGCATATGTTGATTTATATTCAATCTTCACAGTTCTTTTTCTGGATGCAGATGGCATTTTCTGTCCAAAATCTATTGGGATTGTTTTGGATCACTGAACCACTGAGAAGAATCGTCTTTCTTACTTGATCATTGCACTTTCTTGCTGTTATTGTGTACTATGTATTCTTGGTTCCACATATTTCACTCAGTATTAGGTCATGAAATTGTTTTCCATGTCTTTCTAAAATCAGCTTGTCATTTTTATAAAAATAATATTTCACTATTTTCACATACCACAACTTATTCAACCATTACCCAATTGATGGGCATCTACTCATTTACCATTTTTTTTTGCTAACACAAAAAGAATTGCTACAAACATTTTGTACACATGGGTTCTTTTCCCTTCTTTATAATTTCCAAAGGATACAGACCCGAGTGGTGAAACTGCTGGGTCAAAGGGTGTGCATACTTTGAAAACCCTTTAGGCATAATTCCTGATTGTTCTCCATAATAGTTGTATCATTTCACAACTCCACCAATGATGCATTAGTATGCCAGTTTTCCTACATCCCCTCCAACATTTATCATTATATTTTCCTGTCATCTTAGCCAGTCTGAGAGTTATAATGTGGTACTTCAAAGTTGTATAAATTTGCATTTCTCTAATCAAACTTTTTCATATGATTATAGATGTCTTTAACTTTTGCATCTGAAAAATGACTATTCATATCCTTTGACCATTTATCAATTGGGGAATGACTTATAGTCTCAGAAATTTGACAGTTCTTTATATATTATTACAAATGAGACTTTTATCAGAAACTCTGGCTGTAAAGCTTGTTTCTTAGCTTTGTACTTCCCTTTTAATCTTGTTTCTGTTATTTTTGTTCGTGCAAAACCTTTTAAATTTAACGTAATTTTGCCTTTCATAATGTTCTCTACTTCATCTCTGACCATATGTTCCTCTCTTCTCCAAAGATCTGACAGGTAAATTATCCCTTGCCCTCCTAATTAGTTTATGGTATCACACTTGATGACCAAATCATGTACCCTTTTTGACATTATTTATTTATGGGGTGTGAGACATAGGTCAATGCTGATTTTCTGACATTATTTTCCATTTTACCAGGCATTTTTGTAAACTAGTGAATTCTTATTCCAAAAACTGGAGATTGGGGTTGTTTCAAATATTAGATTACCTTAGACCTTTATTATTGTGTCATGTGTATCTAATCTATTCCACTGTTCTATCAGTATATTTTTAGCAGTGTCAAATGGTTTTGATGATATGCTTTATAATATAGTTTTAGGTTTGATAGTTCTAAGCCATAATTCTTTGTATTTTTTTTTCATTAATTCCCTTGATATTCCTGATCTTTTGTTCTTTCAGATGAATTTTTTTCTAGTTTCATAAAATAATTGTTGGCAGTTTGATTGGTATGACCATTGAACAAGTAGACTAATTTAGGCAGAATAGTCATTTATAATATATTAGCTAAGGCTACCGTTGAGCAATTGATATTTTTCCAGTTTTTTAGATCTGACATTTTTCTGTGAGAAGTGCTTTATCATTCTATTCTTATAATTCTTGGGTTTGTCTTGGCAGGTAGACCCTCAAATATTTTATTTTGTCTATGGTTATTTTAAATGGAATTTTTCTATCTCTTGTTTTGTATGTTATATTTAGAAATGCTGATGCTTTGTGGTGGTTTATTTTATGCCCTGCAACATTGTTAAAAGGTGTGAATTCTTTCAAGTAGATTTTTGAAAGATTTTTTTTAGGATTCTCTAAGGATATCAATATATCATATGTAAAGTGATTTCCTCATGGTCTATTCGAATTTCTTTGATTTCTTTTTTTTCTTAGTGCTAAAGCCAAAATTTCTAGTCTAATGTTGAATAATAATGTTAATAATGGACATCCTTGTTTAATATTTGATCTAATTGGGAATGTATCCAGCTACTCTCTATTACAAATAATGGTCATTGTGGGGTTTAGAAAAATACTGGTTAATATTTTAAGGAAAGCTAGCTTTAATAGGAAGGGGATACTGTATTTTGTCAAAGGATTTTTCTGTATCTACAGAGATTATAATGTGATTTCTCTTGGTATTATTATTGATATGTTTGATTATCGTTATAATTTTCTTAATATTGAACCAGTCTTTCATTCTGGGTATAAATTCCATTTCATCATAGCGTATTATCCTGCTGAAAATTTAATGTAATCTCTCTGCTAATATTATATTTAAAAAAATTACACCAATATTTATTAAGGATATTGATCTATATTTTGTTCTTTTTTGTAAACATAGATAAATTGTATAGAACAAATTTTATGAAAAAAATTGTTGTGCTAAAAAAAATCATGACTAAATGTACATACAATCAGATTTCTCATTAGGATGGCACACACAAAAAAAGATCAAATTCTCATTTAAGAGTCCATTTTAACTTTCAAGGTGTCCTCCCTAGCTTATTCTCTCTTTTTTATATTATACATGTTAAAATATGTTAAATCCAATATATGTAAATATTTTGGTACAATTATCTTGCTGCACAAGAAGGATCAGATCTAAAAGGGAAAAAAACGAATAAGAAAACAAACTGCAAATGAACCACCACAACAACAACAAAGAATGTTATATTATGATTCACACTCACTTTCCACAATCCTCTATTTGGATGTAGATGGTTCTCTTCATCACGAGATTATTGAAACTGGCCTCAATCATCTCATTGTTGAAAAGAGTCACATCCATCAGAATTATCATCATATATTATTGTTGTTGCTGTATACAATAATCTCCTGGTTCTGCTCATTTCACTTAGCATCAGTTCATATAAGTCTCTCCAGGCCTCTCTAAAATCATCCTGCCTAGCTTATTCTCAGAGACAGATTATTCACTACCTTTCAGATGAGATGCTATTTCTTACATTGTAAGATGAGAATAATAATATTTATACTATATTTATGTGTATCTCATTTTTAAAAATTTCAAATCAGTGTAAACTAAAGCAATAGAAATGTAACTTTTAATCATACATAGTTAATTTGATGTGTCTTGCAACTATTCATGCAATCTGTTAGGGAGAATAAATGTATTCATTCAAACAGCTAGTGAGATAGGAAACAACCATTTAATTCTATATATTAATTGTTCAAAATGTCTGATTGTTTTTATTGATTTCACTTATCTTGTTTTGCTTTATATTATTCTAAATAGCTGTGTGAAGATAGCTTACTTCTATTATTACATACTAAGGAAAGAAAAGAAAAAACATTCTAGAAGAATAAAATTATTGATGAATATTTATTTTTTTAGAAATACCCTTTAACTCTCACATTACTAGAATTGTGAATATTTATTAATTTTTTCATCTCCTCACCTTCCATATCTTCCTTTTATTCCTTTCTTCTTTTTATTCCTTCCTTCCTACCTTCCTTCCTTCCTATATGTGTGTATAAAAATATACATACTATATACATAAATATATGCATGTATGTATGCATATATGTATATATGCATACATATATGTTTATATATTGGAGGCAAAAGTGATTTCTTCTTTTTGAGTCTTAAGAAAGTTCATTAAATATATTTCTGCTTTATTCCATGTATTCCAAGAGACAGAGAAAAATTGGAGTTCTCCTTTACTTATTAGAAATGGGAACATAAGGTGTACTGTGCTGTAAACATAGCTCGACTGACAAAGCAATTTGTGGCATTAAGGCTGAGAGAATGACTCTCATCAGAACTATAATCATATGTTTATTTCAAATTGCTCATGAGTCTGTTTTTGTAGATTCATAACCTCACTTATGCAGGAAAACTCTAAGTGTGAACCAGGTGTATAAAATTAACAGATAAATTGATGGATGGACCAAATAGCTTTATTTACATGAGCAATGTTCAGCCATGTCTTATAATAACTGATCAAGGAACCTATGTAACAATGAGATCCAAATGTTAAAAGGCTCTAAGTAGGAAACTGATGAAGATGTGTCACCTGAGAATATTGCTCTTTGGTAATTCAGTAG
Source organism: Myrmecobius fasciatus (assembly GCA_023553655.1). Taxonomy (NCBI): domain Eukaryota; kingdom Metazoa; phylum Chordata; class Mammalia; order Dasyuromorphia; family Myrmecobiidae; genus Myrmecobius; species Myrmecobius fasciatus. The sequence goes on along the minus strand of JAJPUD010019671.1, from coordinate 10,606 downwards.
CAACATATGAATGTAATGATACATTTCCTTTGATGCCAGATTGCTGATGATGAAAGCTGAATGTTGATAGTTTTCTAGTTGTTGTTGGCAAAACATTTAACATGTATCAAATGCAAATTGCAATAAATGAAGCATGGTTCATATTTACATTTTTAAAGTAAAAAGTGTGAAGGGACACAGATTTCATATTAATTAATACATATCTATAGGCATGCAAACTGCATAGTGTCTCAACAACACTGATGAAAAGAGATACCGATCAGGGCTTCACCAACAGAACTGGGTAATCCCTCTCCTTGGCCAAAGGTTTTCAATTGAGTTGCTAAATTTGATTCAAGGAAAAAAAAACAGTTCTTTTCTTAACTGATTCTTGCCAAATGAATATCAATATAATCTCTAAATTAAAATCCCTTCTTTTAAAATTGAAAATAAATCTTTGTGAATTAACCTACTTAGGGAGCTCTGGGCCAACAGTGTATGGACAGGCAGGACAGAGGCAGCTAAAGCTATACAGGAGGAAAGAGGGATAAGAAGAGAATCCTATCCCATACCTTCATTTTTATCCTCCATCTGTCATCTGAAGAGAAGCATAGCTATACATGAAGAGATATATTATTACAAGTGTGACTACCAGATTATGAATTGTCTCAGAAACTGTAGCCCTCAAAGACCATCTTAAAAATATGGAGGAGTTGCAATTTGAACTGAGTGAGTGAGCTTTTACATAAAAAGTTCCCAACTTCAGATATAAATCCCCTCCCTTTCCCAGGGAAGAGAAAGCTTATCAAGAAAGTTCAGGAAATGATGGGTAAATAGATGTAAGTTCAAATATTTACTCTAGCATAACAGCATGACAGTGGGGAAGTCACTAAACTTATTTAACATTTTTGGACTTCAATCATTTCATCTTTAAATGGTTTGACTTAATATTCTTTAAAAATTCTATTTCTAGTAACAATGCCCATGGTACAATCTTCTGAACTTGGCTTAATCTGGTCAGCCACCATCAGACACTACACACCAACTCCAACATAATGATCTTATTTTGGTCCTCAATTCTCTTGAAGAATATATGCTAAGCAAGCATTAGCTATTGTTTTCCTTTGTTAGAATGTAAACTCCCTGGGACTGTCTTGCTTGTATCTTTGTTTTCAGTATTCAGCATAGTGTCTAAAATATTGTAAGTATCTACCTTTTAACATTTATCCATTCTTCAATTATCCTTGTGGTCCCAAGAACAAGAAAATCCACCTTTTGACTGAATACTTCTCTGGCCTTTCTCCTTACCTAAAATTCTCATCCCTGTTATCTTCATTTACTGGGTTCCCTGTCTTCCTTTAAGTCCCAGAACACATCTTATCTTTTAAAGGAAGCTTTTCTCAACCTTTCTTAGTACTAGTCCCTTCACTTTCTTATTTATATCCTATTTATCCCATATATAGTTTATTTTAAAATATAAATATAATTTAAATAACAAATAATAAACATAAATATGTAAATGCATTTAAAATATAAAATAAAAATATTCTTTCATTAAACATTTCCAAATTACTTATAAATTTTTAAAACATTTTTAACATTTTGAGATTTAAATTCTTTCTTCCTCCCCTGCTCCTGCCCCAATAGATTATAAACTTCTTGAGAACAGGCACTGTGTTTTGCCACTTTTTGAATATCCTGGGCACAATATACAGTGTCTGGCACATAGAAGGTGCCTAATAAACATTTATCGACTGATTCATTCATTCATCCATTTTTATAAGTTCATCAGTTATTTTAGTTATTTCTATCAATGCACTCCAGCCTTTGGACTCACCTACCTTTTCTGAATGAATTATTTGATTTGAACATTTCATTTCAGAATCTCATAAAATAGTGATGTGTTCAATAATGTACAATGTATTTTTCTGTAGCACGGATTTGGTTAATCCATCCATTTGGGACCACTATTCAAGAAACAATAACTTTAAAGGTGTATAGTTGGAGACTGGATCATAAGTAGTACAAGCAGGTACAAAAATGGCAGAAAAGCAAAAATATTTGTAGCAGTTCTTTTGTTTTGGCAAGAAAATGGAAATTGCATGGATGCCCATCAGGAAGGGAATGGCTGAATAATTAGTTATGGTATATGGATATAATGGAATATTTTTTTCTATAAGAAATGAAAGAAGACTGAGTAGAGAAAAACTTGAAAAGACTTACATGAACAGATGCTAAATGAAATAAGAACAAAGAAAACATTGTACACAGCAACAAGATTATGTGTTCATCAACTCTGATGAATTTGATTGTTTTTAACAATTTAACAATAAATGTGATGGAAAGAGCCATTTCTATCTAGAGAGGTAATTATGGAGGCTGAATATGGATTAAAGCATAGTATTTCACCTTTTTTGTTGTTATTTCATTGTTTATATTTTTCCTTTTTTGTCTTTTTTTCCATTTTGATCTGATTTTTTCTTGTGTGGCATGATGTTTAGATGTTTAGAAATGTTTAGATGAATTGCACTTTCTCCCCACAAAATTTCTCTCCATTATAATAGATGTTTCCCAGTTGTTTTTTTTTTTTTTGTGGTATCTCAGCAATAGAATTCTTTCTTTCTGGCTATTTAAAAGTATTTTATTTTTGGTTGACAAACTTTTGATATGTGATATTACAGTCCTAAATTTCTGCATTTCAAGATGTAATAAATAAATACTTTCCATTGATACCTCTCAAATTTTTTTCTTTTCCCTATTTTCTAGATCAGTTTTTTGTATACACTCACAAATACATACATACATATATATGTATATCACTAGTAAAATACTGTATATCTCAAAAAAAAAAAGAAAAAAAAGGGGGCAGCTAAGTGGTCCAGTGGTTAGAGCACCAGCCCTGAAGTCAGGAGGACCTGAGTTCCAATCTGTGTATGATGTGTATAATATCATTCTTTTTGTGTATAATTTGTGTATAATATCATTCTTTATGCCTAGATCATGAATCCATTTTCTCAGACACTTAACATTCCCTAGCTGTGTGACCCTGGGCAAGTCACTTAACCCCAATTGCCTCAGGAAAAAAAAAAGAAAATACTGTATATCTCATATTTTCTTCTATTTTTCAATATTCTGTTTTTATTCTAATATTTTTGTTGTCCCATGGTATCAACAAAATATATTTTGTCTATTTTGATTTCCAAATAAATTACCACTGTGTTTGTAAACTTTCCCATCTATTCCAAGCTCTTTATTCCTTTTCTTTTTTCTTCCACTTTGCTTATCTTTTGTTTCCTTTCTTTTAAATGCTTTTAGTAATTGCAGTAAAACTACTTTTTGAGAGATAGACAGAGAGACAGAGAAAGAGACAGAGACAGAGACAGAGACAAAGACAGAGAGATAGAGAGTGTTTGCATCTTGGGCATCTCTTGAATCTTTTGTATCTTCTTTTTACTCATCTCCAGCCACTGTTCTAGGGATATTTGGAATATAGTTCTAGGATAAGGATCAGCTCATTATTTTTCCCCTGGAGAATTTGTTAAGTCCTCCTTGGTCCTAATTTCAATTTCCTAAGTTTTTGTCTCTAGCTTCTATCTCCCCATTACGTCTGCATTCCCTGAACTGAAATGCTTCATTGTCCCTTTTCAGAAATTTGCAGTTAACCATCTTGGTCAGAAAACTTCTGTGTACTATTGTTACCGATGGATAGTTCATAATTATGGCATTATTGTTCACCTGAAGTCATGCTGATTTTCCAGGTGTATTTTCTCTTCCAGAACTTGCAGCTTTTTTTTTCTGCAGTCCCCAACTGAAGGAATAACATAATGTTATTCTTTGGATTTTTTAAAATATTATTTGATCTGGTGTTCTTTTTATATTTTTTATTGGAGAATATATGGAAAGTTTGGGCTCCTTTACAAATTTTCATACAACAATCTTAAATGGTGTATTCAAATCCAGACTTAAATGACAAATAATATATGAACACAGAGCTGACAATAAGTATTACAACTCAGTTTAGGATTCCAAAGACCATCTGCTAGAACCACAACTGGCAATGGCTTTTTGATGTGCTTAACACTTCTTTGCTTTGCAAAAAAATTCATTTAGTAGCCAAGAAATTCCACAATCCTCAAAGATAGATAAATCAATCTATCTTCCTAGGACTGATGAAAATAGACAATTGAGCTGATATTAAAAGCATCAAGAGATAAAGAAGCCACACTCAGGGGAAGTTTTGCGTTTTTTACATTGATTTCTAGAATATTTTCTTCAACCTGACAGCTTTAAGAAAAGAAAATATCTTTTGGCAAAAGCTCACTAACTCACTTTTTTTCTTTGCATTATAAACATTTCAAAACAGTTATAGAATGGAAAGAGGGCAAAAGAAACTGGATGAAAGAGAAAGCATTCATAAAATTTTTTAAAAATAAATTTTGGTAAATCTTTTATTGGATTGTTAGTTTTGCTGTGCAAGTATTCTTAATGACTAGCACAGTATCTGACACAAAGTATGTGCTTAATAAATAGCTTGTGACTGATTGTGTAATAGTTACCTATATCTTTTATATTGTGGCAGGAATGCCACCCCTAAGGCTCCTCCAACCTCTACTATATGATGTTTACTGTTGACTTAAATAAATTTTATTTTTTTAATTTTTTTTAATATAAAGCTTTTTATTTACAAAACATATGAGTGATTTTTCTACATTGACCTTTCCAAAAACTTTTTTTCCCAAGCTTTTCCCCTCCTTCCCCCTACCCCTCACCCCTAGATGGCAGGTAATCTAATACATGCTAAATAGGATAAATTATATGACAAATACAATACATGTATACATATCTATACAGTTATCTTACTGCACAAGAAACATCAGATCTAGAAAGAGAAGAAGAGAAAACAACCTAAGAAGGAAAACAAAATGCATGGAAATGTTCACAGAAAGCATTAAAATGCTGTGTTGTGGTTCACACTCAGTTCCCACAGGCCTCTCTCTGGATGTATATGACTATCTTCATCGCTGAATAATAGGAACTGGTTTGAATCACATCATTGTTGAAGACAACCCTGTCCATCAAAATTGATCATCGTATAGTCTTGTTGCTGTGTATAATGTTCTCCTGGTTCTGCTGATTTCACTCAGCATCAGTAAATGGAAGTCTCTCCAATCCCTCTGAAATCCTCCTGTTGGTTGTTTCTTACAGAACAATAATATTCCATAACATTCATATACAATAATTTATTCAGCCATTCTCCAATTGATGGGCATCCATTCAATTTCCAGTTTCTTGCCACTACAAAAAGGGCTGCCACAAATATTTTTGCACATGTGGGTCCCTTTCCCTCCTTTAAAATCTGTTTGGGATATAAGAACAATAGAAACACTGCTGGGTCAAAGGGTATACACAATTTGATAACTTTTTGAGCATAGTTCCAAATTGTTCTCCAGAATAGTTGGATATGTTCACAGTTCCACCAACAATGTATCAGTGTCCCAGTTTTCCCACATCCCCTCAAACAGTTGTCATTGTCATTTCCTGGCATTTTAGCCAATCTGACAGGTGTGTAGTGGTATCTCAGAGTTGTCTTAATTTGCATTTCTCTGATCAATAGTGACTTGGAGCACCTTTTCACGTGACCAGAAATAGTTTCAATTTCTTTGTCTGAAAATTGTCTGTTCATATCTTTTGACCAGTTATCCATTGGAGATTGGCTTGAATTCTTATATATTTGAGTCAGTTCTCTATATATTTTAGAAATAAGGCCTTTATCAGAACCTTTGGATATAAAAATATTTTCCCAGTTTACTGCTACCCTTCTAATCTTGTCTGCATTCATTTTGTTTGTAGAAAAACTTTTTAACTTGATATAGTCAAACTTACCTATTTGGTTATTAATGATGACCTGAAGTTCTTCTTTGGTCACAAATTCCTTCCTCTTCAACAGGTCTGAGAGGTAAACCATCCTACATTGTTCTAATTTGTGTATAATATCATTCTTTATGCCTAGATCATGAATCCATTTTGACCTTATCTTGGTATATGGTGTTAGGTGTGGGTCAATGCCTAATTTCTTCCATACTAGTTTCCAATTATCCCAGCAGTTTTTGTCAAATAATGAGTTTGTATCCCCAAAACTGGGGTCTTTGGCTTTATCAAACACTAGATTACTATTGTAATTGAGTATTTTGTCCTGTGAACCTAATCTATTCCACTGATCCACTACTCTATTTCTTATGAAGTACCAAATGGTTTTGGTGACCACTGCTTTATAATATAGTTTTAGATCTGGTACAGTTAGGCCACCCTCATTTGCATTTTTTTCATTAATTCTCTTGAAATTCTTGACCTTTTGTTTTTCCAGATGATCATTTTTTTTGTTCAGTTCTGGTCTTTTTAGTAGAAATAGGTGAAATTCTCCTATATCATTGAATGACCATCTTCTTCCCTGGAAGATAATGCTCATTCTAGCTGGGTAACTTATTCTTGGCTGTAATCCAAGTTCCTTTGCCCTTTGGAATATCTGATTCCAGGCCCTTCGATCCTACAAAGTAGAAGCTGCTAGGTCCTGTATGATCCTAATTGTGGCTCCCCGATATTTAAATTGTTTCTTTCTGGCTTCTCGTAATATCTTTTCCTTGGTATGATAGTTCTGGAATTTAGCCACGATATTTCTGGGGGACTTAATTTTTGGGTTTCTTTCAGGAGGTGATCGGTGGATTGTTTCAAAGAGTATTTTGCCTTCTGGGTCTAAAATATCAGGGAAGTTTTCTTTTATGATTTCCTGGGAGATAGTGTCTAGGTTCTTTTTTTCATCATGGCTTTCAGGAAGCCCTATAATCCTTAGATTGTCTCTCCTAGATCTATTTTCCAGGTCAGTTGTTTTTCCTAGGAGATATTTCATGTTTTTCTCTATGTTTTCATTTTTTTGTTTTTGTTTTACTGATTCTTGAAGTCTTGATGAGTCATTCATTTCCAATTGTTCGATTCTAATTTTTAATGTCTTATTTTCTTCAGTTACTGTTTTTAGTTCCTTTTGCAATTGACCAATTACATTTTTTTGTTCATTGCATTCTTTTCCATTTTTTCTATTTTATTTTGCAGTGATCTCATTTCATTTCCCCATGTTTCTTCTAACTCTCTTTTAAGATTTTTTATGCAATCTTCAAAGAAAGCCTTGTGACATGTAGACTAGTTTATGTCTCTCTTTGGGGCTTTTTCTGGAGTTGCTTTACCTTTCGGGGCCTCAGGATTTGAGGTCTGTTCTTCCCTCTCTCCATAAAAGTTGTCTATGGTGAGAGCTCTTTTTGGTCTGTTTAGGGCAAAGGTGGGACAGCTGCTTTAATTTGCCCTGGGGCAGTTCTGCTGATTGAGTTATTTCAGGAACTGGGCAGTTCTGCTGATTGAATTATGTCAGGTGCTGGGCAGTTCTGCTTTAGTTTACCCTGGAGCAGTTCTGCTTATTGAATTATTTCAGGTACTGGGCAGCTCTGCTGATTGAATTATTTCTGGTGCTGATCAGTTCTGTTGATTGATTGATCACCCTAGGGTGTTGTGTAATGGGAGCTAGGTCTGATGCTCATCAGGTGTTCAGCGGTTCACAATCTACCCCCCACAAAAGGCAGACCCTCCAAACCACCTGCCTACAATCAGGATAGATTGGTCCAAGAGGCCCTCAGAAGGCTCCCAGGTGTGTGAAAAGCACAACGCTCCCACTCCTGTTCTGACTCCTATTCCAGCTCCCTGCTCCAGCTCCCTGCCCAGGTCTCCCTGTGCTGCAGTCTGGGTTCAGCAGACCACCCACCTGCCCAATTAAGACAGACCTGTTTTGAAGTTCTTCCAGAGTATCTTCTTCTAGAATCGTGTTGTCCTCCAGATATTATGGATTTTTTTTTTTTTGCTTCAAAATCAGTCTAGAGGCTTCATATGTTGTTGGTTTGAGGGAAGGTTAGAGGAGGTTACAGAGACTCCTGTCTGATCTCCGCCACCATGGCTCCACCCCCGGAAGGAAGTCCTGACTTAAATAAATTTTCAAAGACTGGTCCTATTTCCTGAGAAGAAAGATGGGAAATGGAAAGGGGAGAGTTTTCAATCTCTCCCCAGCCACAAATATGTATTTTTAAAAATTCAATTTAGAAGCTGCTGATGATATGGGAATAGGTTATGCCCTTTCAACACTAAATCAGAAAAGGGGGAAATGAAATTTGTTTACTTTAATATACCTAGAAGAGTAAATTCTTGAAAAATTGGCTGGAAATGTTGAGAAGGTTCAGAGCTGTCTTTCTTTTCTCCTAGTAGGTGGGACTACAAAGTTGACTATAATAATAATAATTACTAATAGACATTATGATTACTACTAATAATCATAATAGCTAATTTTAATGTATTGTAGAAAACTCTTTACTAATATTATCTAAGTTTGGTTCTCCCAACAGGCCTCTGATGCAGGTACTATTATTACCTCTATTATATTATTACCTTAGAAAACTAAGACATATAGAGGTTAAAGATCACATACCTAATAAATATCTGAGATTTGAGGTCAACTCACCACAGTAAGAATAAAATAAGCCATCTCATTATTTCCAATATAAATCATATATGTAAACAAAATCCCCAAATGCTATTATTATTAAAAAGCTATCCAAGACTGGGATTAGCACATAGTCAGAACTTCCAGGTTACAGTTCATAATGTAACTGGGTCTTCTATGTAAATGTCCATTTCTCTTAAAATGAAAGCAAACTTCAAGTGCTTTTGGCACATGCTCAGATAGCCTAGCATGGAGGCCTGCATCTCCTACTTTTGTGTCACCTGCTCTTTTGATTAGTTGCTTGTGTCTTTAAAATCTCTAGGATTGAGCTGATTGTTGTATTTAGGCTGTGCTTTCCCATTGTTCTTTTAAATACATCACTCCTATCTCTTGAGTCTAGAAGACAAAGATCACATCTACGGCATTGTTGTCCTGTACTGAATCTGAATAGAAAATACCTTTCCTTACTTCCACTGTTCCCTTTTTTTCCCCTTGCTCTGAAAAAATGGGGTTGAGGGTATTTGTTTTGATTTTATATTATTTGTCCAGTTTTATGTTATTTTTTTTCATTTGGGGTGTCAAATGATCCACATGAAACTGGAAATTTAAGCCATAGTGACCTTGGGTTCAGGATTTCAGGCAGGATAGGCTAGCCAACCAGTCCTGGGTGGAAGCGTACAGAAGCTGGTTTCCTAATACTCAAACCCAAGGCAGACTTCTGGACTTCAAATTGGTTCTTTGGTTTCTGAGATGACATAATATATGATCCTCTCCCTCTGTCCAGAGACTGAAGTGGGACAATGATAAAGGAGATTATGTTTCCCAGGTACTGTCACATTAAGTTTTGATGGTTCTGATTTTATCTTTTGAAGTAAATATTTCTGTGTAAAAACTTATCTGACTAGCAGTGCTTAAATAGAACTGTGGTAAAGTAGAGTAACTATCTTCTACAACTAAGTTAATACTATCAGTGGGTATTGGAATCATTTGTAGAGCTCTTACATAACTTCTAAATCTTTTAAGGAAATAGAAAAACTTCGGGGAAAAAGCATGAATCTTGTTTACCTGGCCTTTGCAGACAAGAGTAGCCCCATTAAAACAATTATAAGAAAATAATGTAGTGCTTCAAGTTTGCAAAGCGCTTTACATAAATTATCTCCGTTGGTCCTTAGATTAACCCTAAAGTTATATACTCTTATTTTCATTTTATAGATTAGGAAACTAATGAATAAAGGTTAAGTGATTTATAGGGTTCCATAGTTAGTGAACTTCTAAAGCTGTATTTCAACTAAGTTCTTCTGGACTCCAGATCTATTTCTCTATGAATGAAAGTGTGTTCTTTTTTTTTCTTTTTTTATTAAAGTTTTTTATTTGTATAACATATGTATGGGTAGTTCCCCAACATTGATCTTTACAAAGCTTTCCATTACAAAGTTTACCCCCAGCCCCCTCCCCTCCCCTAGATGGCAGGAAGTCCACTACATGTTAATAATGTTGAAATGCTTGAGAAGTTATGCAAGAAACATCCTATCTACAAGAAAAAAAAAGAATCAGAGAAAGGCAACACAATGCAAGCATATGTCAATAGAGATCATGAAAATGTTACATTGTGGTCCATATTTCATTTCCCTCTCTCTGGGTGTATATGGTTTTCTTCAGTGAACAATTGCAACTGGTTTGAGACAATTCTTTGTTGCAGAGAGCCATGTCCATCAGAATTGATCATCATGTAATACTGTTGTTGCTGTGTATGATGATCTCCTGGTTCTGCTCGTTTCACTCAGCATCAGTTCATGCAAGTCCCTCCAGGCCTCTCTGAAATCATCCTGCTGGTCGTTTCTTACACAGCAATAATATTCCATAACATTCATATACCATAATTTATTCAGCCACTCTCCAATTGATGGGAATCCCTTCAGTTTCCAGTTTCTAGCCACTAAAAAAAGGGCTGCCACAAACATTCTTGCACATGTGGGTCCCTTTCCCTCCTCTAAGATCTCTTTGGGATATAGGCCCAGTAGAAACACTGCTGGGTCAAAGGGTAAGCACAGTTTGACAACTTTTTGAGCATAGCTCCAAATTGCTCTCCAGAAT
>JAJPUD010019670.1:0-26123 GCA_023553655.1 Myrmecobius fasciatus | reverse complement strand
AAAAAAAAAAAGAAAGAAAGAAAAACAGTCCTTAGCTGTTTGGAGCTTACCATCTACTGATAGTCTTTGGTACAGAGTTTAGCACTTGGTTTCATTTCCAGCTATTATATATTTTTGCAAATGACTCCCAAATGGATTGTTCTAGCCCTAACCCCTCTCCCAAACTTCAGAGTAGCAGGGTAGTAATAACTACCTACTAGGTATTTCTACCTGGATATCTTATAGGAACCTCAAGCTCAACATGGCTAAGTCTGAATAAATCATTTCACCCTAAATCTTTCTCCTTTCCCAGATTTTCCTTTCTGTCAGTCACCCTCATTTTCCATGCTTGTAACCTTCACAGTTTCGTCTTTGTTTTCTCCTTCTCTACCTCTATAAAATGAATATTTCCTTTTTGTTTGACCCGATCAATATTTTCTATACTTCTCAATTCCTTACCATTTTAACTACCTCTACACTTTTTAAAAGATTCATTATCTCTAGATCAGAGTTTTAATAATATTCTCTTAATAATTCTCCTTACCTTTAGACTCTTTCCAATTCATCCTTCACATCATTACCATATTAGTCTTCTTGATTCACAGGTCTGATCATGTAACTCAAATTAATTCATTCTCTCTCTATTTTTTTTTAACTGAATAAAGAACAAACTTCATGGCATGGTAGCCAATGTGATTCCAACTTACCTTTTCAATTTCATTTCCTGCTATTATCCTTCATATGCTACAGCCAAAATGAATCCTTTTTCCCCAGAGTACATTCCAAGCTTTTTTGATTAAACTTCTTTACTCACTATTTCTTGAATAGGGCTTGAAAGGTCCTTCCCTGACTTATGTGTTGACATAAACCAGTCCCTCAAGTCAAATTCCATTTCTTTCATGGAGCCTGTTTTTATCTCCTCCAATCTGAGATTGTTTTATCCCTTATATGATATGTAACACTTTTTATTCTTCATGCACTGAACATTTTAAAATTTTCTACTGTATTCATCTGTGCAGATATCTTACTTTTCTTTTCTGCAGATTGTAAACTTTTTTATGGGAAGCACTCTTTCCCAGTAATTTTTTCTAATTTTCACAGTGTACTGTGCTTTGTACATGATAGGGATTTAGTGACTGTTGGATGAATTTGGAATATATGTATGCTTTACTCCTCCAAAGATATTATAAGGTCTTTAAAAATTGGGACCATCTCTTGTATATCTCCTGTATTTATCTATGGTGCTAGGTATACTGTAGCTACTCAATAAATATTTTTGGAATTAAAATTATTTTAGTTCATGGCTTTGGATCTCATTTCTGCTTGAATGTAGAGAAGAAAACTTTTATATCCCAGTTACCTAAAGGAAATTCTCTGATAGTTCTCTCACTACTTCTATTTTCATTCTTAACCCTTATGTTGTCCTTGCATACTGCTAAAGTGAACTTTGTCACACTTCCTTCTTGTTTGCATGTGATTCCTCTGGTTTTTAACTTCAGCCCTGTATCTTAGATGTGAAAGAACCATTGGAAATAATGAGCTGTAAGTGAAATAATACACAGACGATATGGTACCATCTCATATACTAAACTAGGACACTACTTCTAGGTGGGAGGAAAAGGTTGTTGGTTCTAGGAAAAATCTTAAGCCTTTACCTGATTTGTCCTAGGAAAACAATAAATGGTACAGTTACTTTTCTTAGAATTAAGAGGGCAGGAATAGACTGAGAGGTTATCTGATCCATCATCTTCTTGGCCCCCAGGAAAATCTTATGTGTATATTTATATAATTGATATTAATGATGTATAAGAGGCAGGTGGTTAAAAGGCTCCCTCCTGTCTCCTTCCTTTCAGTCTCCATACATACATAAATACACACACATACATACAGATCTATATGACTGATGAGCTCAGTTGGTAATAACTTTGAGTTAATGAGATTAAATTCATGACATTGATTCCATTATAGGGCAGTTAGTTGTTCTCTGTTTCAGAGCCACAGGTTTCAGGATTCTCAAAGATGTGTAGATATGGGTAAAAATAGAGTGAGCTAAGTGAGAAGATGACTATTACTACTAAACCTTTCCCATGTTACATATATGTCACCTTGTCATAAATTTTAGTCCCTTAGGTATTTTTGCCTCTAATTTAGATCTCAAGGGGTGTTCAATGTTAAAAAAGTAGGTTGGTCAGAGATGCTATATATCTTATGTGGTCAAAGGTTACAAGAAGTGCCTGTTTTGCAATGATTACACAATCAGAAACCATTAAAAGTTTGGAGTCTGAAGAAAAGTATTTACCTTTCTCCTTCCCTCTTTCATTCCATCATCCTCTTTCTGAAATGTGAATGAAAGGGAGTTTCTAATAAAGCTGGTATTTCAGGAGCCAGTGAGAAGCACCTCCTTCCCCCCAATAAGGCTTAATTTCCTTCTCTAGCATTACTAAAGTAAAACTATCTGCTCAGGTATGCACTCTTAGGAAAATACTTATTTTATTTAGCATCCGTCCACATTCAGTGCTTTTAAGTTTATTTAGAATAAGAGTCTTTGTTTTGTTTTATTTTATTTATTTTATCATGCACTGCTTTGGCAGTCTAGTTAAATCCATGGATTTCTTCTCAGAATGATGTTTTAAATTAATAAAACAAAATATCCCAAAGCACAAAACCTATGAAATAAATATAAAAGGTATAAAATATATATTTTTATAAGTATAAGATCCCAGATTGAGAGTCTCCAATCTAGGAGAATGATTGAGTGCTATTGTTTGTATAACTTATAATTTTCATTTATTTTAAAAAATAACACATCTATTCTAGATTAAACAAATATTTTCCATATTATTTCCTTAATGGTGAAAAAAATACTAACAATGCTCTCAAAAAATAAAAACCTTTTTCAATTATTTATTCATTTGTTCATAATTTCCCCTCTAAGATAAGAATAGTCTGATGCTACCTCAATAACTGAAATCATTTTGCAATTATAAAGTTCTAAAAGTATACAATATTCTTCCAACACTGATTTATATATTATGAGCTAGTATTATAATCATTATAAATATCATTATTATCCACAAGCATACACTAAGTGCTCTCATTATTATTGCATGACAATTATTTTTGTCTTCTGGTATATTTTATGTTAGTTTAATATTCTTATTATTATCCCCTAATATATACTATGAGCTAGTATTATCATTGTTATTGTTCATTCATTCATCCAGATACAACACTTTGTGACCCCATGGCCCACTGCCCTTCTATCCTCCAGTATCTCCCAAAGTCTATCCAAGTTCATGTTTGTTGCTTCCATGATAATATCTATCTCATCTTCTGTTGTCCCCTTCTCTTTTTGCCTTTAATCCTTCCCAACATCAGATCTTATCCAATGAGTTCCTTCTCATTATGTGGTCCAAAGTATTTGAGCTTCATCTTCAGTATCTATTCTTCCACAATGGTGTTAATAGTGTTTTTTATTATTCTCCAGCATAACTATATACTAGTGTTATCATGATTTTCCTCAAGCAAAATTTTGTACAGTTGTTCATCATAAAATGGTGATAACTGTGGGATTTACATGCTGTTCTAGTTAAATACATATTCTGGTAGCTCCTAGAAGTCTAGAAGAACTCATAGACCCAGAGAGATGAGTGATTTTCCAAGTTGTAAAATATTAAACTTCCCCTAGAACTCCCAATCTAATGTTCTCCACTAATCCACAAAGGCTTTACAAGGGGCCCAGTTATAAATGATGTTGGTTGAATGAAGACTTGCCTAGTTAAGTACTCAACAGAGTATTGGCCACTGAGTGTTAAGTGGCTGTCACCAGAGAATTAATGGAACCATCTATTAAACATGAAAGGATGGCAGTCTGCTTTGCTGAAAGGAGTACCTACACTCATAAAATTACATGTCTTTTGAGGTATTGAAGTATCAGATCTCAATCTCTCTGTTTTCTTATAGTAACTCCTTTATGTGAAAGACTTTATATGTTTATATGAGGTACTATTTGCATGTAAAGAGTAAAGGAAATGGTTTGAAAGTGATTAAAAATATATATTTTTAATATTTAAGATTTCCTTTCCTTTCAAGTTTCCTGTTTGAGATTTAAACTCCTTTGGTCCAAGAAAAGAAAGAATGATTGCAGATCCTCATTATTGCTTTTTCCCCACAGGTTTAGAGATGTGCTGTGTCCAGCAGTTCCCTATTCCAGGGCCAAAAGATAGAAGGAAGCACAGTTTGACTTAGGGGGTGAATGCTATTTGAATAGAGGTAAGGGAATGAATGTTAACTAGCTCTTTCCTCCTACTATCCTAGCCAGTGGCAAGTAGCCAACTGCTCTTTTAATTTACTCCTTTGTTCTGGTAAAGATAAATTATATTCTGCTTAGAGAAGTCTCCACTGGCAGTAGCATTTAGTTGCTCAGAGTAGGAGAAAAAGGCACATGTTAAAGGGAAATTTTGTGTGGAAAAATATTGCTTAATTTTTCTTCTCAAAATGTGAAGGGAGGAGAAAATGCACAAGGGAGGACATGAACAAGTAAATACTGTCTCTTTCTCCTATGAGAATCTGAGAGTATTATAGCAACAGGACCTGTGGGACAAAGATGGGAAGAGAAATCTCTCCCCTTACCCTCCTAGCAGATTCCTCAATCTTGGCCTTGGGAAACTAGCCATCATTCTCATTAATGTCTGAACATGCAGGTGTGATTATTATTATTATTGATAAGAAAATGTACACTAAGAACCTAGATTTGTACCAAACATATGGTCTTGGATTAAAAAAAAAAATCAGAAAACAAGATTGAACACTTCACAAAAACAATGTCAGAATTTCCAGAACCCTACCAACCAACAACAGAATTCTTTATGTTGTGAACTGATGCCTTTCTTACATTAACTCCTAAGGACCCAGGAGAGGAATGATGGCTGAGTGCCAATGACCTAAAATATACCTTTACTGATTAGCTTTAATACAACAATTCAAAATTTTGACCTATTCAAACATACATAATGAAGAAGTATTTTCTCATTATCTTCTGTGCTAATTATTAAGACAGAAGCCAGAGACTAGAACTTCAAATAAAATTCCACAGGGACAAGGCAATTAGCTCTAGATATACCATGTGGTTGATAAAGAGAACAAATATAAGTCAAAAAAAACCCACTAGGTTTAAAGTGCCACTTCATGTTGGACATCTTTAGTAAATGGCCTCTAGCTATTCATTACTCAAAAACAATGTGTCATAGTGGAAAGAGCACTGAATTGGGAGTCAGAAAACCTAAGTCTGAGGCCCAGCTTCTCTACTTATTGGCTGTGAGACAAGTCATTTAACCCCTCTGACCTTCAGGTTCATCATTTATAAAATGGGTATTTGTTCTATCTACCTCAAAGGACATTATAAATTGCAAATTGTAAATCACTATATTGATATGAATCCATAGCTGTGAACCACTATAGATTCACCTCCTACAAAAATTATGTTCTTTCCTTATTTTCTATTTATTTATTAATTATGGTTTGAGTTCCCCATCATGAATTAAAGCAAAGAAGGAAATTTCTGCTCTCTAGTGGTCAAGTAAAAATATGTTGTTTAAAAATATATATTACATGTGTGTATACAGTATATATATTTTTAAAAAGCAAAAACATGTTTTATAAAAGAGATCAGGCTTATAATTCATTAGTTTAAAACATATAAGCATACACACAGCTCCAACATTGAAAACAACAATAGTATCAACAACATTTTTAAAAATTGGGAATGGATCCAGGGTATGGGCTTTTAAGTTAAATCTGGGCTTTTTAGTTAAATTTAGACTTAGGAATTTTCAATCAAAAACTGAAGAGCTTCATATTGATACAAAGCATGAAAACTTCAAAACAGATACAGGTCCTTCTTTGTGCAGAATTAAATAAGGGTACTTTATCAAATACTCTTCTCCTGTATTTCTTTGATTGGTTGGTCCCTGAGTAGGCTTGGGTGATGAGAACATTCCTTTTCCCTAGGTGGCAGCTAGATAGCACATTTGATAGAATTCTGGGCTTAGAATCAGGAAGAACTTAGACATCTAGCTTCAGACCTTATGAGCTTGTATGACACTGAGCAAATCATTTATCCTCTGTGTACCTCAATTTCCTCATTTGTAATATTGAGATAATTATAATACCTACCCTTCAATGTTGTAAGGATTAAATGAGATATTTGTAAAGAACTTGTAAACCTTAAGGGTTACATAAATGCTTTCATCATCATCATCATCACCATTTCTATAAAAGTATAGGAAGTCAGTTCTATGGGTTCTGAAGTAGATTAGATTTGCTTGGTGTGGAGTTTAGCTACTGAGATGAACCTGGCATTTTATCAAAGAATTTTTCCTGTCTCTGCATGGCTTTTAGGGACTGATTGAACTCAAGGTCATGGTTAGTCTCCAGAAGACACAAGACTATTTGTAAAATTTTTAAATCATTTTTTGAGCTACAAAAAATACAGTTTAGTACTTGTAAAACTTTATCCAGAAATTGTTCCCAAGACTGTTATATTTTTCATGGATTTGAAGAAATAAGTATATTCTAAAAATATACATAGTTTCACTCTGAAAATAATGTTCACTCGGTGATGTTGTTTTTTGTTTGTTTGTTTTTAGTAGTTATATCCCAAGGAACAGAATGTTTTAGAGCACCTTATTTTCCCCTGGCTGTAGGGCACAGGGTGTTTGAGAGACAGAGATCAGAACTGGATAGTGGGTTCCTGGACACATATATACTACTAGCTGAAGCAAAGACTGGTAACTCCTCAGTAATCTATTAATTAACACAGAAAGACAACAGATCTAGGATTTTAAGGTTGTTTTGCTTAACACTTGTTTCCACCTTGCTCTTAAACGTCCTGATAGGGAATTTGGAGCAAAGGTTCTTGTTTATGTCATGGGAGAAACTATGGTCCACAAAATATTTTGTCTAGTTTTTAAGAAGTCACTAAATCAACTCAGGGAGGATTGCAGAATGGAAGGAGGCCTATTAGACTCTGAGTCTATCGTTCTGACCACTATCTGGGAAAGCTAATCTAAACCTGATTTAAGAAACACACTTCCGAATGAAAACAAAACCACACTGCAGACATGTAAACAAACACATTCTCCTTCCCTGGCCTGCTGAGGTTGGACAGCAGGGGCTGAATCCCTTGTGATGGTGGGGAGGGTCTGTCTCCACAGAAACATGAGCTGGTGGCAGGTTATATACACAATAAGCAAACTCAGGCAGAGACAGAACATCCATCTTGAGTCACTCAGCAGCCTGGAAGTGGGAAAGCGATGAGAATCTGGAGAATGCTACAGCTATTTGTTTCTCACCTTGATTTTTTTCACCTGGTTTTATGAACCACTTGGGGTACAAAGGCAGGGAGAGGAGAGGACTATTTATTTGGATCTCTGTTCCACCTCAGATCTAAGCCAGTTGGGAAGAGTTGTCATAGTTGAGGGAGCTTGGTATTGTATGGCCCCTAAGTGGAGATGCTTAAAGCTATTTCAGGTTTGGAGAAGTAGCAAGCACCACACACATGCCAGGGAACTACTCAAGCAACAGCATTCCTCAATTTCTAGGGAATTCTAACCATCTATCATGAACATCAGGAGACATTAATCTTAGAGTGACCAAATGAATGATAGGATGGTTTCCCTAATTTCATTTTTTTTTTCTTACTACTACCCCAATGAAGTGCTTTTCTTCCTGATAACTATTGCTTAAAAACAAATTTAGACAACTCTAGAAATAACCTAGATCCTATAGGGTCTTACATTTACACAAGCACTTAGTAAGCACAATGTGTCAGGTACTATGCTAGATAATGGAAAAATAAAGACAGATGAAATTATAACCCTAGAGGGACTTGCCTTCTATCTGAGGTGATGATTTGTCCATGTGTAGGCACATACAAAATATATTTAAAAATAAATACAACTAATGGGAGTAGAGGCAAGCACTAGTATTAGTGGAGTCTTCATGTAAAAGGTGTGCTTAAGTTGAATTTTGAAGAGGACTTGGTAATTCTAAGAAGGAAGTGAGAAGGCAAACATGTGGGACAGCCAGTACAAAGTCATAGAGGCAGGAGATGGATGATCTATGTGAGGAATAGTAAGAAGGCTAGTTTAGCTGGATGTAGAGTATATGAAGGGGAATAATGCATAATGAGATTGGAAATATAGGTTGGAAACAAAGTAGCACAATGGATACAGCTCTGGGCCTGAAATCAAGAAGACCTGAGTTCAAATCCAGACTCAAACATTTAATTAACCATATGACCCTACATAAGTTACTTATCCTTGTTTGCCTCAGTTTTTTTTTTTCCCCAAATGGAAAATAAGCTGGAGAAGGAAATGGCAAACCACTACAGTATTCTTTGCCAAGAAAACCCCAAATGGGGTCATGAAGAGTCAGACACAATTGAAATGACTGAACAATAACAACAAAATTAAATACTAAATGTTGTCGCTTCTATTTGTTCCTAGATTTTATTAAGTGTGTATGAAGGAGAGAGAAAGGTTGTAGTAACATAGATTTAAGTTGAAGCAGAGAGACTAATTAGGAGGCTCTAATAGTCTAAGTGTAAAGTAAAGAGGGGCTAAATTAGGAAAATGACAAGAGGAAGACCAAGAGAGGTAGAGGATGGAGAAACACAAATGACCTTTACCTCATTATATGCTGAAATTGATATGATAAACCATTCAAATAAAATATTTCCTCTTCCCACAAGGCACACATATGTATATGCAAATGAAGAATGTACAGGATCTTACTAGTATAAAAACTTCTGAGATTAAGTTTCTTGTTACTAATGAAATGCTAACTTTTTTAATCCGTCCCACTTTCAATCCAAGAACCAAATTAATTTCTCACCTTTCTCATGCTTATATATGAAACAAGTGTTTCCCTTTCAACCACTGTTCTAAAATGTATTAGAATACTAACCTAACATTAACCTTCCACTGTATTATTGCTATTACATATGATACATCTCAGAGAAACCAACAACTATGGACATCAAGATAAAAAGAACTTAGGGAAGCCATGCTGCTTCCTCCAGAGCCAAAGAAATTGGTGTTATTGAATTCCAGATTTCTTCTTGGAATTTTCTCCACCCCTAATGTTCTACATTGTGCCTGGAATGTAATAAGCAAGTAATAAATGTATTTTTTTCTTTCTTTCCTCTTTTTGTGTCTGCGATACTGAACTTTTCTAATATTCTTTCTTTATCTCTATTCTTTTTTCTTTCTCTTTTTCTGGTGTCTTCTCATCTAATTTTAACCATAAATGTTTTTCAAGGCTGGGTCTTTGATCCTATCTTCCTCTCTTTCTTTGTACTCATTCAGTAAGCTCAACAATTCCTAAATTTGTAACTATGATCTCTGAAGATCAATCATAAGACCATAGCTCACTGCTCGCTCTGACTTCTCCTCTGGATTTCATTTTCCAACTTCTGTATGCCCTACAAGATGCCCTTTTTGGATCTTTGTTCTCCTCAAACTTACCGTGTGGAAAATTGAACTCATCCTCCTCCCCACCCAAAATAGATCACTTTCCTAAATTTGTAAATGCCAATAAAACTTCTATCCTTCCCATCAGAAACCCTTTACTCTTCTTTATCTTGACATAGTCACTCAACAAAGCTTTTGATTGCTTTTTATTTCCCTTCAAAATATCTTTGAAATTCAACCTTTCTTCTCTATTCCTATTGCCACTTCTAGTACAGGCCTTCACTGTCTCATGCCTGTATTGCTGCAAGAGTTTTATATCTGGTCTCACTTTCTCTGGTCTTTCCTTCCTCCAGTTTATCTTACATAATGCTGCCTGATCAACTTCCCTAGAATAACTGCCTCATTGTCTAACTCATTAATCTTAAACTCTTCTGCCAGTTTTTTTCCCCTTAAAGTCCTACATAATATATTCTCATTTATATATCCAAGTGATTCTCCTTTTATTCCCTAACATGGAATCTCTAAATTCAAGTCATTGTCATCCATTGATGCACAACTCATTATCATTTCTGGATTATTTTGTGTTCTTGATGTTTTCTCCTCCTGGAATAAATATATATACACACATATATATAATATATATATATACATACATATATATACACATACATATATGTGTATATAGACATAAATGTGATATATACATAGATATGCATATTTTTTTCTTCCCTCTGATAATCTAGATATTTCTCTAACACTTTATACACATCTAATTAGCATCTGATAGTCTAAGATTTTTTTTCAAATTATTTCATCTTTATTAGTACTGTCTCTAGCTAGAATGAAAGCTCCTTGAGGTCAGTGAACATTTTTTATACCTCCCTCCATCCTCAAATCATGTTGATCATAAAGTATCATTGCTTCTAGAGGGTTTTTTTTTAAGTAAAGAAATGGAGCCAATTTCTAATAATTTCTAACTATAAATTGCTGCTGATGCGTTTAACTCAATTATTATTTCAAAAGGCCAGACAAGATACTCTCATGTCAAACAACAGTGCAATTTTAACTACAAATTATTTTATTTCACTAAATACTATATTCATACGCATTCACTCATTTACCACATGATATTGATGTACTATAATTTAAACTGTCTACCTGATGCAAATTTTAAGCTTATTAGAATAAAAGCAATTAACCTCCCACCCTCAAACTTTTCTTTCAACCTCTCTCTACCCCATCCCTCTTTTTCTCCCTCTCTGTCCTTTCTGCATTCATATTAAAATTTTAAGTATCCTCAGAAATATGTTGTACTGACACAATTATCTCAAAGAAGAAAGTCTATCAATTTTACTATCAATAAATTTTCTTGTACATTTTATCCAAAAACCCATTGGGAGAACCAAATATGGGAATAACAAAACTAACAAGCAGAAACACTTAAATAAATTGAATTAATGAAATGTGTTTATATTATTAATCTTCTTCACAATTACCTCTATTGTGTGAATTTAGAATTTTATACACAATGTGTTAATATCATCTAGAGATTGATGAAATAGCATGGAAAAAACAAACACATTATCTAAAGGACCTGGATTCAAATTCTGCCTACTTCTTACTTGCTTGACCTTGAACAAGTCACTTAAAGTCTCAGTTTCCTTATCTAAAATTAGACAATTAGACTAATGGGTCTGCAAACATTTCCAACTGCCCTAAGTTTACAATCCTATCATTTTATAAGGGCCCTGGGTAAAAATGTAAATTAACATTAAAATTTAGAATAAAATTCATATATTCTGACTTCCAACAAAGGACTTTAAAAAATTAGATGACACAGTTTCCTAAGAGAATTCCCAAATTTATACTACTAATCTTTGCCTTTACTGGACCCAACCTGTTTCTTTGCTCCAAGGCTATTATATTCATAATATGTATTGTCCAGTAGGATACTTGGAGGAGGTGTTGGCTAGAAAGAAGTGTGAATAGGAGGCTGGAAGTTGAAGACTTAATGATATCCCCAGACTATTTACTGATCCAGAAAGGCTAGCATAGCTTATGCTTGTTTCTAAGGTTTGATCAGGAAATGAGATTTTCAGTTTATTTTGTTTAAGATACTTTTCAAAAAAAATTTGTTCTTTTATCCAAGAATTCAAAAACACAAGAAATAAATACAAGGAAAAAAAATCCTTAAGACAATAAGCAGTAAATCCATTTTCCAGGATAGGGTCTGGACATTTGATGTAATTGATACAAGGATTCTGAGATAAAGAAATTCTCTCTACAATTTGGAACTATGTTCAAAAAGTTATCAAACTGTGCATACCCTTTGACCCAGCAGTGTTTCTATTGGGCCTATATCCCAAAGATATTTTAAAGGAAAGAAAGGGACCCACATGTGCAAAAATGTTTGTGGCAGCCCTTTTTGTACTGGCTAGAAACTGGAAACTGAAGGGATGCCCATCAATTGGAGAATGGCTGAATAAACTATGGTATATGAATGTCATGGAATATTAAGAAACAACCAGCAGCATGATTTCAGAGAAGCCTGGAGAGACTTACATGAACTGATGCTAAGTGAAATGAGCAGAACCAGGAGATCATTATGTACAGCAACAAGACTATATGATGATCAATTCTGATGGACATGGTTCTCTTCAATAATGAGATGTTTCAAACCAGTTCCAAGTGTTCAGTGATGAAGAAAGCCACATACACCCAGGGAGGGGCCTGTGGGATCTAAATGTGGACCACCACATAGCATTTTCATGCTCTCTATTGATGTTTGCTTGCATTTTGTTTTCTCAGATTTCTTTTATATAAATATGTGTATATATATATATGCATATATATATATTCGTTTTGTCATGTATTTTAACATAATTAACATGTATTAGACTTCCTGCCTTTTAGGGGAGGGGGTGGGGGGAAGGAGGGAAAAATTTGGAACAGAAGGCTTTGCAAGGGTCAGTGCATATGTTTTGCAAATAAAAAGCTTTAATAAAAAATAATAATTAAAAAAAAGAAGCTCTCTCTAACAATGTAGGTCAACATTTTCTCTGCAACTTAAAAATGTAAGGGACTTAACAAGGGTTACACATATTATGGGTCAGTGGAAGAACTTGCCCCCAACTCTTCCTGGGACTGAAGCTACCTCACTATATCCTATACCATGTCTGCTATATAGAAGATTCCAAAAACTTCTAGAAGAGTTATTTCTATGTCCCTTGCATTCAACTCAAATTTGGAATTATTAGTTCTCCTTCACTGGTTCCTAAACTCATGTCACACCCAACCTGATCAGTCTAATCATAGTCAATATATAACATTCATATTCAATTCATACATAATCAATAATAATCAGGGCTAATATGCTTTCAGCATTATGTACCATGTTATAACTATATTAATTTGTACATATGGTATTTTAAAAATCATCCTTGAATTCTGTATGTGTTTGTGAATGTGCATGTGTGTAGAAATTGTATGGACACCCAATTACTGTTGATTGTAACTTCCTCATAGCAATTCCATGTCACACACATTTATAGATAGATATATGTGTGTATATAAAGACTTTCTGAAAAGACATGCCTTTTAAGAGCCTCTTATGTACTCTAACATGTATTTCTTATTTAATGTGGAGTTTTTACATTAAACATGATCAAGTCAAATATCTAGGGCATACCTGCCATATGGTTTACAAAACTGGGATCCAAGTTCAGACACATATAATTCTATGTGTCTGTGATGAATTTTCAAAGCTGAATGCCTTTCCCTCAGCTTTGGGACTTTCCCAAGTTGCTTTTTCCTATCACCTAGCTGGTATATGCTTAGGAAATGTAAATTAACTTTAATAGTAGAAAAAGAAACATATAATCAGGAAGGTAAATATGCTTTTAAAAAAGATCACAATGCCCTGAGGGCCACGAGTCACTTTTCCTTGATAGATTGAAGACTGTGGGTTTAATCAGATACACTCTCCACATTGTCAGAGCATGGGACTAGGTCCAAGATTATTCCCTAATTGGTTGGAGTCCAGAAATTCTAAAATAATGTGAACACGAGCCCTAACAGAGAACTGCTATGGGACACACTGTGAATGTAAAACATGGACCCAGTGATTTCATACTCTTGGAATTTTCATTGGTTTTTTATATTCAATTGTGGTGATGAAGAGTCCTTACATTTATTCTTCCAGAAAGTATCACCACCAAATATGACCCCCAAACTGGATATAATTTAAGTGCCTGAAGGGTTAACATTACTAAGTTAAGTATATACATTCCACAAAGATTTACCTTAAATTACAATTTTGTAAACCATACATCAGGCATGCCCTAGCCTTCATCTATTAGATAATGGACTTAGATAATGGACTTCATCCATTAGATAACAAACTCTTTGACAGAGACTAAATGGAGACAAAAAATGATCCTGTCAACCTTTATTTCAGAGTGTTGATATCTATCATAGCAAAGGGAATTTTCTACACTAAATCTTGCTTTTAAAAAAAAGTTGAACTTGCTCAACTTTACATAACAAAGCTTCTTGTCTTATCTATAAACATTTTTTTGTGCTAAAAAAATTGAAACATCTCAGGCCAAACCATATAGTACAGCTTGTACTCATGTGTCTTACACAGACCTGCTCATAATACTATTTTTTTATTCCTTAATATGATTATTATTACAACTGTAACTAGCAAGATTTTTAAAAATCTGAGGTGATAAAAAAATTTGGAGAAAAAAGTTCGAGAAACAAGTATAAAATGTCAAATTACTTGCTCATTGACACATCATAAGTCAATACATTTCTAGTAATGTATAACCCAATACTCCTCAAGAAGTTCAACTGAACAAATATTTACCAAATGTCTAGTAATGTCAAAACCCTGCTAAGGCCTGTGCTCATGATACCCTCACTCATCACTCTACCAG
Source organism: Myrmecobius fasciatus (assembly GCA_023553655.1). NCBI lineage: Eukaryota > Metazoa > Chordata > Mammalia > Dasyuromorphia > Myrmecobiidae > Myrmecobius > Myrmecobius fasciatus. The sequence goes on along the minus strand of JAJPUD010019670.1, from coordinate 11,731 downwards.
GCACATCTACCTATCATTAGCCTTCAGGTTGGCCTTAAAGGACTGACTCCCACCTGAGTAGGAAAAATATCAAGGTTTCTAGAAGCTACATCAGTTCAAATTGATTACAAATACTCAGTCTTTTCCTTCCCTTTCAAAGGACTTGTTGACCTGCCAGTCTCCTGGCAGGTCTCCTGACCTGCACCTGGGATTTGGGTCCAACAAAGTATCTAAACTACAAATGACTGCAGTGTTCACCTGTTCCTGAACTACTGTAGATCCTGATTCTGAACTATATTTCACCTTCTTTATTTCCAACCCCTCAGCTGGACTCTGATTCTTCATACCAGATCATCCATATAGACATTCCTGAAGCTTTTCTATCCTTGTCTTCTTATCTGATACCAACATTGCCTCATTCCTAGTTGGGGCATATTATCCTCCTGCCTAGTTTGATGGATTCAGATATCTAAAGGGACAAAGACTACTGTGTAATTATCACTCTAAAACCCAACATATAGTCCCTTGAGATTATAATATTTCTTCATTAATCAGAAAGCTTTACTTGGCACGATTTCAAAAATGTGTGTAGGATGGTAACACAGTGTAACTTTTGGTTTTATTTTAATCTAAGCAATTCAAGGTGCCTTTCCTGCTATCTTTTCTTGAGGATAGTATGGAAAGATAAGAAGAAAACATCTCCATTGTAAGTGACCTAAATATAACTTCAGGTAGGACACACTTTTCAGCTCCCTACTCAACACCTAATCCTTATCTCTTGCATACAATCTTGGCTGCCTGGTCTTGAATAACCATGTAACATGCTGAAATCTTGGACCAAGCTACTATATTATTTTTCTAATTTATTTTTGTTGTAAAAACAATGAATTAAGCTAGCATTAAAAAGAAGCAGTCAAGCAGCAGTGAGAACTATTTTCTTTTAAAGTATTTCTTTACTCTCTCCTGTGATTTTATGTTCACAAACTTGCCACAAGAGCCAAACTAAATATTAAGCCTTTTCTTAAAAACAAAATCCATAATTAGAATTTTTTTAATTTACACAGTCTCTGTTGTATTAGTTCTCTCACTGTGCTCTGTTTACCTGACAAAATTAGTCTTGCAGGATAAGTATGAAAATTTCCGGAAAAATAAAACTACGTAAGACTGTTATGGGTTAAGTATACAATGACCATACATCTTAATTTTGGGATGCCTTTGCCTAGACAGTTCCATTAATACTAGGGCTTTATGCCTTTGTACATTAAAGACATAATTTTACCAAAGGAGAAACAACTTTTTTGAATATAAAAGATCTCATACTCCTAAAAATTACAAGGTAATGGGGGCCAGTGTTGCTCACTTTAAATATGGAAACACTGCGGTAGTGACTTGGCTAAAGTTATACAATCAGCTAGTGTGAATATAAAATAGGATCTGAAACTCCTGACAAACTGTTCTAATCAAAATTCTTTCATAAAAAGCTCACTATTAAAGACAAACTTGCACATGGATGTCTAATAATAGCTTCCCACCTGTGCCGCATTAACTGCTATCACCTTCCTGTTCTTCTGGCCCTCCTGGACCAATGTATGGTGGTGGTATAGAGTCTTTGCACAGCAGCAGCTGTTGCCACCATCATGACTATCCTTGGACTCTGATGGAAGCTGCCTCCTCAGTCCTTGTTCTAGGGAGACTAGATATGGTGGCAACTGTCTGTCTGCACCAAAAGGGAGGATGGGCCAGAGAAGCTCTCTGCTTCAGTGTGCCAGCACCTCTCGTCATTCCCTCCCCCCTCCCAATCCGGGCACCAGACAGAAGGCCTTTACTGTCTGATTATCAGGCAGGTATTAGGTAGAAACCCTCTTAACAATTCAGGTCAGTTCAGAATTTAGACATTTCACCATTTGAAGACATAACTCAGGACCTATCAATCTGGAGTTAAAATTCTTCTTACCAGAAGCTTGAATACAAGAACAGACAGCAGAAATAGTTGGGAGATGACGTCAGAAGTTCTGGGCTAGTGTCCTGCACTTCTCCTTGAAAGTAAAATCAGTGGGTCTAGAAGAATCTATGTGGCATTGGACTTGTTTTTAACTAAGTCATTGGGCTATTCCATGGAAAATTAAGTGAAAGTCCTTAGAAAATTTACTTTTCTTTATAGATAAGAAAATGCCGTTTAAATGTCGTTTTAGTCTTACATTAATAAACATTATCCAATTATAAAAAAAATCTTTAAATGTAACCATTGTTAATGTGACAGTAAATGGTGTTTTTAAGAGCATTCTCTGTGGTGCGAAGGGAAGAGCTAGGCTTTCTTTCCTCGCTTCAGTGCTTGCTAACTATTCTGAAAATGTTACACATTTATTGTAAACACATGCTTCCATGGCCTAACAAAAAGGCACTGATCCCCTCTGCCTTGCAGAATTTAAAACAGAAAGGGCAGTGAGAATTCCTCAACAAATATAGCCCTTCATTTCCCGATGCCAAGCGTGTTAAATATAAATCTTCTCCATCATTTCCCACTCTTAGTTCTCGTGAAGAAAGTTGATATGGTTCAGCATAGTGAAAACACAGCTTTAAAAGCTAGCCTGCCCTCATTAAATTATTCTGCTGGCTGTGTGTTCTCATTAAAAATGCATAAAGATCAGATAATTGCAGTGAGCATTATTCACCCAGCTTTACTTTTTTATATAATGGTTCTACTTCTAAGCTGGAAACAAAGACTCAGCCTTGCCAGAAAAAGAACTGTAAACATTGAGCTACAGTATCAAAAACTTGCCAGAAACTGCCAGGCTATGTTATTAAAAATGTGCTTTTCAAACTCCATTAAAAGGCACAATGTATCCGAGATGTATCAGTTCTTGGTTTCTAAACAGACTGTTCTTTTTTATTTGGTCAAGCATTCTACCGATGATTATTTACAAAGGAGGTTTTTATTTTCTTCTTTCTCCCACCAATTATGAGTCAGTTTTTCAAATTACATAGTCATTGTAAACTTTATTGATTTGGGGGTTAACTATCCCTGTATGAAACCTTTCCAGAGCAAGCTATGAGAAGGCTATGAAGAATCCAATTAAGCAGCACAGTACTTTTACAAAGATCTATCGATCTTTTCCTTAAACAAAACCACGATTTTCTATCTCACCCTTAAATTGAATGGTTTTGATTCAAGTTGTGCTTCCTCTTTCCCTGAAAGGAAAATGTTACGTAAAACTCTAGTCTCTCTTCAAGCGCTAGCTACATTTGCATCGGAGGAATTCAGTTTCACTGGCTTCCCTAAGCAACACACATGGTATGCAGCACACTGCAGCAAACTCTTTAAACATTCAAAAAAAAAAGGGGGGGGGGGGACAATGAATCTCCTACCTTATTTAGCTCTGTCTGCTCCTCACGTTTGCAATCGGCACAGGACCATCTGGTAAAATCAAACGGTCAAACCTTTCACACTGCATCATTAGGAAGAAACGTTCGGGTAAATACTTCTCATTCCCTTTTTATTGTACTCAGGAAGCCTTCTGCCTGGGAATTTTCCCCTCAGATGATGAAGCAAAGACACGGTCTAAACTCTGTTGCTGTAAGACTGCAGCCCTTCCTTCCAACAAGTCCCTCCCAGTCGCTGTTAGCCAATCAACAGCCATTTCGTCAGCTCTACTGGTCTGAAACTGGTTGTAATAGGATGACTGACAAGGCAACACAGCACTTGTAATATGTGAAAACAGTGCATCCATACTGATGAAAAAGGAATTTCCCTCTCAGAAGAAAGCAGTCATAGCATGAAGATAAAGTGGCATATAACTGGCAAAGCAGGGATATACAAAGCTAAAGACTACCCCCTTTATTTTTAATGGTCTCTTTGTTTGCAGGATAGATGCTTTTATAAACGCAAAATTATTCTGAGCAGAGAAGAAAGGAGGCCACAAATAATAAAACTGAAGGAATCGCCCTATATGACAGGGCAGATTTTTAGAAAAAGAAACAAAAAAGAAACTCTACACGCTTCATGAGATTGGTCATTTATCTTTTCAAATTTTTTTTTATGATAAAACTAGAACTCATTATCTGCAATGCATATTCAAAACCCAAACATGTTGCTAGCTCACGAACACATCAATTTTACTGTACAACATCTGCTGTTGCTATGGTTAATCGCTAGAGCCTGTATATCTTTCATCTAAGTTTTCAGACCACCAGGGACTATAATTAAGGAACACTGAACAATAAAAATGATATCCATACATTACCCTTTTATAATTTTGGCAAGAGCCCACAAATGGATTAGATGTACCTTAACTGACTTAGCTGCTATTTAATAAATTCTGTGCCCTTTCTCAGGTTGCCTTTTATAAAGAAATGATTTCAGAATGATGCCTGCTGCCATGGCAAAAATCTTGCCAAACATGCTTAGCACATGGGCCAGAGCTCCCGATCAGGTGCTCTCCCACATAAAGGGTTCTCTCCTTGTCTGGTTTTCAAGAGATGCAGTTGGGGAAAGAACAACAAGGTAAATAAGGATTTACATTAAGAAAAAATTGACAGGAGCTTCCCACATCTTGAAAGTCTTTGGAATGTTTGGAAAACACAAAGCAGGTATTTTCCTTATATTAAGCACATTATAAGCAAAAATAAATAAATAAATAAGTAGAAGGATGGCATGAATACACAAAGGAAAGAATAAAGCTACTATTCATGTGAAAGGTTTAACCCAAAGCACCATTGTTTATAAGCAATTATTCAGTGCATCTATGATAAAGTTAACTCTTGGTGTGGAACTAGAAAGCTTGTTTTTTATTTTAGGAAGAGTATTAAAAAAACACACTGATTTCACATGGCTCTCAAGCACTTTTTCTTTGGTAAAGAAATATGTACAGTAAGACAGAGTCAAGTAAATAAGAGTATAAGTTCAAAGTACTCTACTCGGAATTATCCACAAAATGGTGTTAATTCTATTTTGATAAATTTTTAGATGTTAAGATGAATGATGAAGATATCTAGTGATTTTTTTTTTTCTTGATCTGGACTTAAAGAGTTCATCTGTGTGGGGAACTTATGGTGTGGAAACTCCTTCCTCTGCTGCAGCTCAGCAACTTGTCTGAGCCATTTTCTTCTAGAATTTCTGATGGTCATATGCTTGGTATGCCTCCTTCCTTCCTTCCTTCCCTTCTTCCTTCCTTCCTTCCTTCCTTCTTCTCTCTCTCCCTCCCTTCCTCATAGCATAGATAAGTCATGAAGCTATATCTTCCTTTTTCCAAGACCAGCTTTCTATCCATCATGCCATACTATCTTTCACATTTCATAAAAGGCAACTACTATCTTTGAAAAATGAAAATTTGCTTATCATAAGAACATATTAGAGTTATAAGGGGGAAGAGTTACATAATCTCAAAGCTGTATGTGTCTCCAGATGCCATTAAATCCAACCCATGTCTAACTGTAAATTCCTTATACAAGTTATCTGACAAAGAAAATTTTTGTTTGACACTCAGAGTGAAAAAACTTACTCTTGTAGCAATCTTTTCTACTTACTCATATAGACCAACTCTTACTTTGCAGATAATGAAACTGACATCTTAAGACTTGAAGGGACTTTCTCAAAATCACACTGGAAGAAAAAACAGAGCTGGGATTTGAAACCAATTCTTTTGACTCCAAGTTCAGTACATCAACTAAATTATTAGTTTCTGTATATGTTTCCTTAAAACTCTCTTTTTAAATAGCCACTTTTTTTTGCATTCCCCATAAAAATCTGTTTTATTTATTTATTTATTTATTTTTTAATAAAGCTTTTTATTTACAAAACATATGAGTGATTTTTCTACATTGACCTTTGCAAAACATTTTTTCCCAAGCTTTTCCCCTCCTTCCCCCCACCCCCACCCCTAGATGACAGCTAATCTAATACATGCTAAATAGGATAAATTATATGACAAATACAATATATGTATACATATCTATACAGTTATCTTACTGCATAAGAAACATCAGATCTAGAAAGAGAAGAAGAAAAAACAACCTAAGAAGGAAAACAAAATGCATGGAGATATTCAAAGAAAGCGTTAAAATGCTGTGTTGTGGTCCGCACTCAGTTCCCACAGGCTCCCACATATACTCTAGATGTATATGACTATCTTCATCGCTGAACAATAGGAACTGGTTTGAATCCCATCATTGTTGAAGAGAACCATGTCCATCAGAATTGATCATCGTATAGTCTTGTTGCTGTGTATAATGTTCTCTTGGTTCTGCTGATTTCACTCAGCATCAGTTCATGTCCCCATAAAAATCTAACAAATTAAAAATCCTAAAACTAGAAGGTATCTGAAGAGATTATCCAATCTAGATCCCTTCACTTAGTCAGGGAAACCATTATCAATATCGTTTGTGTAAAATGACTGAGCTCCATAGAGTTTAAGTGACTTTTCAAAGTTAATATATTTCAATTCATTTAATTATGTTTATTTTACAATCTCTAAGAATTGTTTCACATTTGATTAATTTGCTTTGATTTGGATTAGTCAATAAAACCAGTCTTATAAAATTACCTTCAGCACATAAACTATTTTAAAAAACCATTCTATTAATAGCTTTCTTTTTTATATCACATTCCCCCCCTTCCCTCCCATAGAACCATCACTTATAACAAAGAATAAAAAGGAGAATAAATAATGCCAGCAAAACTCTCCAACATATCAAACAAATATGACATTATCTACAATGATTCAAACATTTGTAGATAGAATGTTCTAGGTCTACAGATATGGAAGAGCAGTAAATTCTCATAGGCCTTCTTTGGTCCAAGTCTGGGTGATAAAATTTCACAGCATTCCATTCTGATTTTTATTTTGCTTGTTATTTTTTCTGTCATTACGCTACATATTATTTTATAATTTACATGTGTTTCTACACATATACACATATATTAACACATGTATATATGTGTGTGGATATACATGTGCATATACTTGTATGTATTATGTGCATATACACATGTATATATACATATATATAGATATGTGTTTTATACCATAAACACTGTATACAAAGTTACAAGAGTATGCTTCTTCTCCTTCTGACTTCTTTCACTATTAATGGCACTAATGTTTCCTCTAGGTATTAAGACACCAAGATATTAAGCCATGGTATTTATCTTTGACTCATTACCCTTCTTTATCAGTCATAGGCACTCTGTCACCAAGGCCTGTTAGTTTTTCCTTTAGAATGTCTCATGAATTCAATTTTTCCCCTCAGTTCCTACTTCTGCCTCATAGTTCAGACTCTTATCATCTCAGGCTAGCTTTATTCCAATAACCCTCTTCTGGTTTATATGACAGACTATCCATCCTGCTGCTAGACTAATCTTCCTGCAACTCTGCTTTCATCATATCACCACCCTGTTTATAATCCTCATAGAGTCATAAAATATTAAGTTAGAATGTACCTCAGAGATCATCTAGTTCAGATCCTTCATTTTTTTCCTGCTCCAAATGGACCTGTGATCAAAAAGATGTGAATATTGTTACCAGCACAGATCTTGTCCTTATCTTCCCTTATATTTGTCACATGGGACATTATTCATGTTCTTTTGACATCATAAGGATATCAACAGAGCTTATAGACTATCTATGAGAAAATTAAATACCAGGAGTGTGATGGGACTTTCTGAAGGTCATATAGGTAATATGTAGCAGAACTAGAAGTGGAACTCATATCCCTTGATTTAAGATTCAGAAGGTTTATCTATGATACTAAATTCATTAGTGACTATTTCCCATCCTAGTAAATTTAAAAGGCAGCTAAGCTTTGTTTGGCTTCCAAGACCTGGTCTTAACCTATCCACTTTATTGCCTAAACTTCTAGACATTCATTCTATGTTCTAATTAAATACAACTTTCAATAACTGATGATTATCCCATGCTCATTCCTGACCCTGTGTCTTTGCTTGGGTTGCCCCATACTGTCTACAATATTCTCTTTACTTCCTTTTATTTATAGAAATTCCTTCCTATGCTTCAAGGCATAGCTCAAGTTTGGCTTTAGCTTCTACAAAGCCATTCATGAATATATCAGACCTAACTTATGCTTCATTAAAAGTAAACTCCTACTGTTTTTATAGTTTATACTAGTCTGAATTTAGACTATATTGGCAGAGTCAGCCCAGCATATAATCATGACAACATGTCCCAGTAGATTGGGGGAGTGAAGCACAAGGAACTGTCACAAAAAGAGAGATGTTTAGAGCAGGAAGATTGAATTATAAAGTAAACTTTGTAGCCTTTCCTAAGTCTTTGTCATTTTTCTCAGACCTTGAATTTCAAGAAAAATGGTACCAAAGTAGCCTGTGCTTTCAGCTTATATTTTACTTGACTCCATGTTGGACCCTGCTTTTCTCATCCTCCTGGGCCTCTTTGCAGCATTTTATATATTGAATACCTTTTCCTTCTGGAAACTTCTCAATTTATGAATTTTCATTATATCACACTCCCTTGGTTCTCTTCCTTGCTGGTTTATCATTTGTTCCATACCCTTAATTATTAGGATCTGTCTTGGACATCCTAATTTCTTTCTATCCTCTCTTACTTGGTGAGCTCAACAGTTGCCAAACTCGTTGTTTCTACTTCCCTAATGTCTTTCATATGCATCTCTTCTCTTTAGTAACATGGCCACCATCTTAAATCAGGCCTTTCTTGCACTCACCCAAACTATTGCAATAATATCCTAATGGATCTCTCTTCTCATCTTACTACAATCTTACTTACTTATTTACTTACTTCATATTTACTACTTACATATTACATACTTACTATTTAAGCCATATAGCTCCCAAAGTGATGTCCCTAATATAGAGGCCTGATCACATCACTAACATATTCACTAAACTTCAATAACTCTGTTGCCTCCAGGATCAAGCATACACTTTTCTGTTTGACTTTAAAAGCCTTTCACAATCTGATCACAGTCACTTCCCATACTATACAGTCTGGCCAAACTGGTTTTCTTGTTCTTTCTCAAACATAACAATTCATCTTCTATCTCTGTAGCTTTGTATTTGTCTGCCATAACTGGAAGGCACTCCCATCTCTCCTCTGCCTCCCAAACCCTGCTTATTTGTCACCTTTTCTCTGAAGCTCTTCCTCACTCTCCTGCAACTAGTGTCCCATCAAAGTGCCTTTTATTCTTTATCTCAATTTTGTGAATGCTTATATGTATCTCCTCTTATGGGATGTGAGGTCCTTGAAAACAGGAACTCTCTCTCTTTTGTCATCGCATCTCTAATGCTTAGGATAGTGCCAGGCACATAGTAGGCACTTAAAGACTGCTTGATGATTGTTTAATTCATTGATGTATTGGTCTTTCCCCCGGGACAGGATGTGGTCATAGTCTGACTACAAGATCAATGCTCAAGTCACTTGACAAGAATCAATTCCCCCAGCAGGAGGCTCCAAAGACTATGGAGCCACAAAATTATTTGGCTCAGACCTCTAAGGAATTGGCTACCCCACAAATTACATTTGATATTCAGAGAAAAAGCAAAATGACAAAGTACATCACAAGTAGAGTCAACAGTCCTGGCTCCAGATAGCACCTATATTAACCTAGATGTCTTTGTCAAGCAACAGAAAGGGATTCCTAGGGTTCATGGGTCCATGGATTTTTTTTTTGTAGTCTACCATTTAAAGACTGCTTATAGTCCAAGTTAAGGGTCAAATTTCTGCTGAATCATTTTATATTTCACTGAAAATCATATTCTCTTAGATAACAAGGAGGCAATATTTCAGACTCTAGATTTTGACACTTTCTTACCCATGATAGAATGTCAAGTATTTTTGAAGCGAAATGCTGCCATAATGGATCATTTTCCATCATTCTTCTATCCCACCCATTAAGGTTGCATATTAAGGGTCAGGAGATCCAAAATAGCTTGAGGAAGGTAACACTAGGGGCTAACTTTCACTGCTCAGGTGTGGGATCCTCCAAGCCAGAGTGTCATCTATAATTTAGCAAATTTGTCATGTAAATAAGGCAGAAGTGAGATTTCCCCCATCCTACCGCTCATCCTTGAGTCAGTTATTTCTTGCCTATTTAATAGTCTTAAGAACAAACTACCAAGAAATAGGTGATTCACACTGAGTCTTTAGTAGAGTATACTTGAGGGTGTTAAGGAATTTTATGGATTTAGCATTGGCAGAGACTGAGCAAATTAGAATCTATGTTGCCTCAATGGTATTCAAAACAATTGATAGGTATCCATTTGAATTCAGACTACTAATCTAATAGATCAAGAATCAGAATGAGGGCATATTATGAAATATTTAACTTAAACAGGCAGTTAGGTGGCACAATGGATAGAGTGCCAGACCTGGATTCAGGAAGACTCATCTTCCTGAGTTCAAATCTGGTCTCAGATACTTCTTGTGTGACCTGAGAGAAGTGACTTAACCCTGTTTGTCTCATGTTTTTCATCTGTAAAATGAGCTGGAGAAGGAAATGGAAAAACTGCTCCTGTATCTTTGCCAGAAAAAAAAAACCCAAATGAGTTGCAGAGAATCACACAAGATTGAAAATTATTGAAAAACAATAACATTTAATATAAATATCATATTCTTTCTCTTCTCAATAGAACTGGGATCCAATTGGCATAATAGGAAGAACACCGAGACACACTTATGGGAGGATATAAATTAGAATATCATAGAATAAGAAGGCATGAATAGCCTGTCATCTACATTATTAGATAATTGATAAGATCACTCCATTTGAGTATCTCAATGATACTCTCATCTATTCCTAGGATCCTAGCCAGCACATTAAATTAGTCTGGTTGTCATCTTTTTAGTATTAACAAATTAGTGGTATATTTTGAGATCTGGCCTTGCTAGGTCCTCTTTATTATCCTCTTTATATTTCTTTGTGTTATTTCTCTTAATAACCATATATAAAGAAGAAGTAAAATCATCACTTTTTGTAAATGAGATGATTGTATGCTTAAATTATCCTAAAGAATTAATCAAAATTAATTGAAAAATTAATATCTTTAGCAAATTTGCAGGATATAAAACAAATCCATTAAAATTACCAGTATTTCTACAGAACCCCTGAGGAACAGATAGAAAGAAAAATTCTATTTAACATTACTACAGAATATATATGTATATATATATATTACATATATAATACTTGAGTGTCTATTTTCCAAGATATGCACAAAAATAATATAAATACAAATAAAATTATTCTTAGAAATACTGGCCTAAATAATCATAAAAAATATACACATGAATTGAATAAGCTGATGTAATAAAAAACTTAAATTTATTTACTCAATGTCACACCAATAAAACTAATAGTATGGAAAAAATTAGATTTAGACAAACATCTCACAGCTTACAAAGATAAGCTCCAAATTGAAAATTCTAAATCATAAACAATTTAGAGAAATATAGAAAGAATTACCTATCAGATCTATAAATCAGAGAAAAATCCATGACAAGACAAGAGATAGGGAAGCTTATAGGAGATAAAATGGATAATTTTGAATACATATGATTAAAAACACAAACAAATCTAGACAAGCTAAGATTAAAAGGGAAACAATTATGGGAAAAAATTTTGATAACAATCTCTGATAAAGGTCATATCCAAAATACAAATGGAAATCATTGGAATTTATAAGAAAAAGTCACTCTTAAATTGACAAATGATCTTATGATGTGGACAGTTCTCAAGTAAAGCAACAGACTCTTCATAGCTAAAAGAA
>JAJPUD010019669.1:0-19042 GCA_023553655.1 Myrmecobius fasciatus | reverse complement strand
TCTCTCTCTCTCTCTTTCTCTCTCTCTCTCTTTCTCTCCCCCTCCCTTCCCATTGACAGCTAGATGTCTCAGTGCAGGATCTGGAGTTAGGAAGATTTTCCTGAGTTCTAATCTGATCTCAGACACTGACTTGCTGTGTGACCCTGAACAAATCACCTAACCCTGTTTGCCTCAATTTCCTTATCTCTAAAATGAGCTAAAGAAGGAAATAGAAAACCATTACAATTTCCATTACAGTTTCTTTGCCAAGAAATCTTCAAGTGGGGTCATGAAAAGTTGGCCATGATCGAAACTTCTGATCAACAGCAATGATTTTTTGCTTATGAGGAAACAGAGGTCTCTGAGGTCATATACCTAATTAGTATAGCTAGGATAGTTCCAAACCCAGTGGTCTTTCTGTTAGTGATGCTACCTTCTTCATCCACTCTTGACCCTTTCTCTAAGGCCCCAACTATTAATACCCTCCTGAAGTCTTCCTAAGCCTAACCTGTAGTGTTGTTTCCTTGATGTTCCATATAAACACTTCCCTCCTCTCACCAACAATGAAGATTTCCACTCTCTTAGTGTCTTAGCCAGTTATAAGTTCTATTAGATTTTGTTTCTCTAAAAGTACGTGTACACTAATAGGTAAATAACTTGTCACTCAGTAACTATTCAAGAGATCATTTCTAAATCCAGGAGTTTCCTGAATTTTCCTTTTTTCTACTGCTTGAGTCTTTGGTCTTGTGGATTTAATTTAACTTATTGATTTTAATTGTTTAATCTATATGATTATTTATATTTTATATGTATATATTATTATTTATTGTTTAACTAATTAAAATATGCTGAAATGTGAGTCCCTTCTTCATACTATTTTGCTGTATGCACTTTGTCTCCTTGTCCACACTACACACACACACACAGAGTTGTCCTGTCCCATTTAAATCTTTTTTATTCTAGGTCAAAATCTCCACTGATCTTTGCATGACCACTGTTTCATCATTTCCCTGGTCATCTTCCTATGGGCATACCCTCACTCGAGATAAAATCTGATCAACAGAAAGTTAGTAGGACTAAAACACACACACACACACACACACACACACACACACACACACAATCCTGTCCTCCCACTCAATAGCTTATCCTTCTCTAATTTAAAACAAACAAACAAAAAATTGGATGAGAATTTAACTTTACTGAAATTTGGATTTATGGAACTTAAAATTATTACACAAGCCACAATTCTTAAGTTTACATATAAAAGCTTAAATTCACAACAATAATGAAAATACCATTTTCTGAAATGTTGTTAAGTGCATGTGGATGTTATTACCTTGGAAATCTAAGTAAGAAAATAATTTTCTTTCCCAAAGTTGTACTTTTTGTGAGGATCTTCTGGCGAGGTGGGGGGAGAAGTGCTTATCTCATTAGTTATTGCTGAATTTGTTGTTGTTCATCTGGAATGACATTTTGTGTTTTCATGATATTTCCTCTGCAAAATAGACCATAGCATTCTACCAGTCAGGTTGGCACTTACCTCATCCTTCTTCTCTGAGAAAACATCCATTTCACGCATTTTGTTAAAAATTTTGAGGGCTGAAGAGGTTTCCTATTATAGTATTAAGTTTATTATTTAAAAAAAATCTACTATTGATTCCTTACTGCCAGGTAGGATCCTGTTCACATCTCACTTAGAGTAAGCCCTTATTTTTTCTGAAGCAGGCAAAATTTTCTAATTTTGTGCCACCTTATTATCTAAAACGTTTAAAATTTCACTCAGTGGTAGAGATGGGACCCTAACAAGATATTCTAATTACAAAAGCATTTTATTGCAAATTTGTAGTTAAAGAAAGAAAAATTTCACAAGCCCAGCAAGTATTTATAATGTTTATAAAGTTCTTGTCTCCTTTTACATTTTAATAATTTAGAGGGTGTATGTATTGCCTACATATCTTAAATGATATTTGGAAGTCACCAAAATCCTTGACACTATACAGTGGTTCAACATCAGAAATAGATGTGGTTTTATTTATGGAAATGGCACTAAAAAAAGAAAATAAATTAGTCTGTTTTATTGTACCTTCTATTAGTATTTGAGTTCCTTGAGAAAAGGAACAATCTTGCTTTTGGGTGGAATGAAGGAATGGGGGAGAGGTCGTGTATCTTGTTTGACTTTGGTATTCCCAGCACTTAGTATAGAACTTTGCACATAGTAAGCACTTAATAAATACTTTAAAAATGCATTCATTCAAAGAAAAGTTATTAAAAATTAAATATAATTGCATTACATAGTTCTACAGATTATTGTTTTTCTTTTAAAAATTCTTATTACAAATTCTCAGAAATGGAATGGGCCTCACAACTTATATATGCCTCAGATTCTTAAACTGTGGGTCACAACCCCATGTGGATTCTCGTAACAATTTAGAGGTCATAAAATCACGACTTATTATCAGTAAATATTTGATTTGTATACCTGTTTTACATACCTATATATCTGGGTCATGTAAAAATTTCTTGGGTAAAAAAAAGAGTCCTGAATGAAAAAAGTTTAAGGAGCCCTTGATCTAGTCCTGTCTTTAGCTTGTCCCTTATACAATTTCCCTCAAAGATAGTGATCTAGTTTCTGCTTGAAGCCAATCTTGATAATCCATTCTACTTTAACAGGGCTCTAGGAGTTGAAAAATTTTTCCTTCTATGGAACTGAAATAAAACTTTAGAATTTCCAAGTTCTGCCATGTAAGCTGAAGCAAATCAACTCCAAAGCTTCTTGTATATGACAGTCCTTCAGATTTGAAAAGATAGTTGTCCTGTCCCATTTAAATCATTTTTTATTCTAGGTCAAAATGCCCACTGATCTTTGCATGACCACGGTTTCATAATTTCCCTGGTCATCTCCCTATGGACATACCCTCACTTTAGATAAAATCTGATCGACAGAAAGTTAGCAGGACTAAAACTGAACTCATTTTGGACTCTATTCTGTGAATATAGTTAAAGGTTACATAGGTTTTTTCAGCTGCTATGTCACCAACTCATATTGAGATTACAATTAACTGAAATTTTAAAATGAGGTATTATCTTCTTGCATCTCTTCTGGCCAGTACTTGTGCAGTTTATTTTTTTCAAACCCAGTTTTAGGATTTCACATTTATTCCTGTTAAATTTTCGTTAGTCTAATTTTTCTAGCATAAGGGTTTTTTAAAATTTCTTATTTTTATTCTAGAAGTGGGGGAAAAAATAAATTAGAAGCAAATGAAGGAGGAAAATGGCATTTTCCCAAGGCAGAAAAGTGCTTAATCATTCATTTCAAAATAAGCACTTATTAAGCACCTTCTATATGCAAAGAAGGAACTGTGCTTTAAATCATGTGTACAAAAAGTCTCATACTGAGTTTTCTTTTTGTTTCCCTGGTGAATCATGTTAAGGAAGGTTGAGTATTCCTTAAATTTTACATGTAAACCCCCCCCCCTTTTTTTTTTAAATCTTTCCTTAAATACCTGTAAATCCACCATTGGTGAGAGAATCCTTTGAGTAAAGATTGTTCTTTGGCCACCTTTCTTTTAAATGTCAGTACCCTGGGATAAAGTTACATTAAACTGGTGAGTTAATGTAAATTTCATAAGACCCCAAGTAAACTCACTTTTCCCCCTCTCACCTTAGTTGCAGTGATTTGAACTTACCTTCTTACTGACTTAGACTGAGTTTGTGATTGAGGTTAGATTCGGAGACTGTGAAAGAGACAATAGAATCCAGGAAGGGAGCTAAGGAGAATGTTCTCTTGGATCTGAAATTTTGTCTAAAGATCATCCCCCTTTGTTTTGGTGAATGCTATCATTAGTCTATTTGAGAATCGATGGTAGCTGTTTTCTTTATACTTCCTTAAGTGAGATCCTAATGATGTTATGTTAATTTGTTTCTTTGAGTGTGAAACAGTCAGAATTATGGCATTTACAGGAATATTCAATTATTTGACTTTAGGAGAATACTCCAGTCATATCATATCTTTGATTCTAGAAAAATACTGTCTGAGCAACTGTCTACCACATTTGGACAACTAAATCCTCAGGGACTTCTAGGTAGAGGTCACAGTCTCATGTTCTCAGAATGACAAGTGTCTTGTGCATAATAAGTGTGTGTATTAATAATGTGAGTGGCTAAATAGCAAAAGCACTTTCAGTATGAGTTCCCATTTTTACATGATTGTACCTTTTAGATTGTTCTTAGGGCTAAGATGCTCAGATCTTCTCTGTGCTTTGTCAGGGACTTTTAAAAATAAAACCTCTTGAGGAACTAAAATTTCACGGGAACAAAAAAATAGATCAGAGGTTCCCAAATAGATGTCTGTCATATTCTTAAATACTAAAGCTTTTATTTTATTTGATTTTTTTTTCTAGTCAGTAAATAAGCATTTATTAGGCACTTATTAATGCTAGACTCTGAGCCTGAACCAGGGTGCAAATTTAAAGGGCACTATTAGTACATGTAATTCTTTGAAATAACAATAAAACTACTACAAAAATAATGATATTTGCCCTGAATTGTTATCTTTTTTTTCTTTTGACCTTTGCAAAAACTTTTTTTTCCCAAGCTTTTCCCCTCCTTCCCCCCCCCACCCCTAGGTGACAGGTAATCTAATACATGTTAAATAGGATAAATTATATGACAAGTACAATACATGTATACATATCTATACAGTTATCTTACTGCACAAGAAACATCAGATCTAGAAAGAGAAGAAAAAAAAACAACCTAAGAAGGAAAACAATGCATGGAAATATTCACAGGAAGTGTTAAAATGCTGTGTTGTGGTTCACACTCAGTTCCCACAGGCCTCTCTCTGGATGTATATGACTATCTTCATCGCTGAACAACTGGTTTGAACCACATCATTGTTGAAGAGAACCATGTCCATCAAAATTGATCATCATATAGTCTTGTTGCTGTGTATAATGTACTCCTGGTTCTGCTGATTTCACTCAGCATCAGTTCATGCAAGTCTCTCCAATCCTCTCTGAAATCCTCCTGTTGTTCATTTCTTACAGAACAATAATATTCCATAACATTCATATACCATAATTTATTCAGCCATTCTCCAATTGATGGGCATCTTTTCAATTTCCAGTTTCTTGCCACTACAAAAAGGGCTGCCACAAATATTTTTGCACACGTGGGTCCCTTTCCCTCCTTTAAAATCTCTTTGGGATATAGGCTCAGTAGAAACACTGCTGGGTCAAAAGGTGTGCACAGTTTGATAACTTTTTGAGCATAGCTCCAAATTGCTCTCCAGAATGGTTGGATCCGTTCACAGTTCCACCAACAATGTATCAGTGTCCCAGTTTTCCCACATCCCCTCCAACAGTTATCATTATCATTTCCTGTCATTTTAGCCAATCTGACAGGTGTGTAGTGGTATCTCAGAGTTGTCTTAATTTGCATTTCTCTGATCAATAGTGACTTGGAGCACCTTTTCATGTGACCACAAATAGTTTCAATTTCTTCGTCTGAAAATTGTCTGTTCATATCTTTTGACCATTTATCCATTGGAGAATGGCTTGAATTCTTATATATTTGAGTCAATTCTCTATATATTTTAGAAATGAGGCCTTTATCAGAACCTTTGGATGTAAAAATATTTTCCCAGTTTACTGCTACCCTTCTAATCTTGTCTGCATTCATTTTGTTTGTACAAAAACTTTTTAACTTGATATAGTCAAACTTATCTATTTTGTGATTAATGATGACCTCTAGTTCTTCTTTGGTCACAAATTCCTTCCCCCTCCACAGGTCTGAGAGGTAAACCATCCTACATTGTTCTAATTTGTTTATAATATCATTCTTTATGCCTAGATCATGAATCCATTTTGACCTTATCTTGGTATATGGTGTTTGGTGTGGGTCAATGCCTAATTTCTTCCATACTAGTTTCCAATTATCCCAGCAGTTTTTGTCAAATAGTGAGTTTTTATCCCAAAAACTGGGGTCTTTGGGTTTATCAAACACTAGATTACTATTGTCATTGAGTATTTTGTCCTGTGAACCTAACCTATTCCACTGATCCACTACTCTATTTCTTATCCAGTACCAAATGGTTTTGGTGACCACTGCTTTATAATATAGTTTTAGATCTGGTACAGTTAGGCCACCCTCATTTGCATTTTTTTTTCATTAATTCCCTTGAAATTCTTGACCTTTTGTTTTTCCAGATGAATTTTGTTGTTATTTTTTCTAGGTCAGTTAAATAATCTCTTGGGAGTTTGATTGGTATAGCACTAAATAGATAGATTAGTTTAGGTAGTATTGCCATCTTTATTATATTCGCTCGACCTATCCAAGAGCACTTGATGTTTTTCCAATTGTTTAGATCTGACTTTATTTGTGTGGAGAGTGTTTTGTAGTTTTGCTCATATAGATCCTGACTTTCCCTTGGCAGGTATATTCCCAAATATTTTATACTATCGATAGTTATTTTGAATGGAATTTCTCTTTGTATCTCTTGCTGTTGCATTTTGTTGGTGATGTATAAAAATGCTGATGATTTATGTGGATTTATTTTGTATCCTGCAACTTTGCTAAAGTTGTGGATTAATTCTAATAGTTTTTAGTTGATTCTCTAGGGTTCTCTAAGTAGACCATCATATCATCTGCAAAGAGTGATAATTTGGTTTTCTCATGACCTACTCTAATTCCTTTAATCTCTTTTTCTTGTCTTATTGCCAAGGCTACCATTTCTAATACAATATTGAATAGTAATGGTGATAGTGGGCAACCTTGTTTCACCCCTGATCTTATTGGGAATGGTTCCAGTTTATCACCATTACATATGATGCTAGCTGATGGTTTTAAATAGATGCTACCGACTATTTTAAGGAAAAGTCCATTAATTCCTATACTCTCTAATGTTTTTAATAGGAATGGATGTTGGATTTTATCAAATCCTTTTCCTGCATCTATTGAGATTATCATATGTTTTTTGTTAATTTGGTTATTAATATAGTCAATTATGTTAATAGTTTTCCTAATATTGAACCATCCCTGCATTCCTGGTATAAATCCTACTTGGTCATGGAATATTATTCTGGGAATGATTTTCTGTAATCTCTTTGCTAATATTTTATTTAAGATTTTTGCATCAATATTCATTAAGGAGATTGGTCTATAATTTTCTTTCTCTGTTTTTGTTTTACCTGGTTTAGGTATCAGTACCATGTCTGTATCATAAAAGGAGTTTGGTAGGAGTCCTTCATTCCCTATTTTTTCGAATAGTTTATATAATATTGGAGTTAATTGTTCTTTAAATGTTGGTAGAATTCACATGTAAATCCATCTGGTCCTGGGGATTTTTTCTTAGGGAGTTGATTAATGACTTGTTCTATTTCTTTTTCTGAAATGGGACTATTTAAGTAATTTATTTCCTCTTCCGTTAATCTGGGCAATCTATATTTTTGTAGATATTCCTCCATTTCACTTAGGTTATCAAATTTATTGGCATACAGTTGGGCAAAGTAACTCCTGATTATTGCTCTAATTTCCTCTTCATTGGTGGAAAGTTCTCCCTTTTCATTTTTGATACTAACAATTTGATTTTCCTCTTTCCTTTTTCTAATCAAATTAACTAGAGGTTTATCTATTTTGTTGGTTTTTTCATAAAACCAACTTTTAGTTTTATTTATTAATTCAATAGTTTTTTTACTTTCAATTTTACTAATCTCTCCTTTTATTTTTAGGATTTCAAGTTTGGTATTTGATTGGGGGTTTTTAATTTGTTCTTTCTCTAGCTTTTTTAGTTGCAAGCCCAATTCATTGATTTTCTCTGTCTCTATTTTATGCAAATAAGCATCTAGAGATATAAAATTTCCCCTTATTACCGCTTTGGCTGTATCACACAAATTTTGGTATGTTGTCTCATTATTGTCATTCTCTTGGATGAAATTAGTAATTGTGTCTGTAATTTGCTGTTTCACCCATTCATTCTTTAGGATAAAATTATTTAGTTTCCAATTGCTTTTTGGTCTATTTTCTCCTGGCCTTATATTGCATGTGATTTTTATTCCATCATGATCTGAAAAAAATACATTTATTATTTCTGCCTTCCTGCATTTGATTTTGAGGTTTTTGTGTCCAAACACATGGTCAATTTTTGTATAAGTTCCATGGACTGCTGAGAAAAAAGTAAACTCCTTTCTGTCTCCATTTAATTTCCTCCAAAGATCTATCATACCTAACTTTTCTAACATTTTGTTTACCTCCTTAACTTCTTTCTTATTTATTTTGTGGTTTGATTTATCAAGTTCTGAGAGAGGGAGGTTGAGATCCCCCACTATTATAGTTTTGCTGTCTATTTCTTCTTGCATCTCTCTGAACTTTTCCTCTAGGAATTTCCATGCTATACCACTTGGTGCATATATGTTTAGTATTGATATTGCTTCATTATCTATGGTACCCTTTAGGAAGATATAATTTCCTTCTTTGTCTCTTTTAATGAAGTCTATCTTTGCTTTTACTTGGTCTGAGATCAGGATTGCTACCCCTGCTTTTTTTTGTTTACCTGAAGCATAATAGATTCTGCTCCAGCCTTTTACCTTCACCCTGTATGTATCTCTATGTTTTAGATGTGTTTCTTGTATACAACATATTGTTGGATTCTGGTTTTTAATCCATTCTGCTATCTGCTTCTGCTTTAAGGGAGAGTTCATTCCATTCACATTCACAGTTAAAATAACTAATTCTGTATTTCCTGCCATCTTATTTACCCTAGCTTATGCTTTTCTCTTTCTTATACCCTTTCCCTCCTTCCTACTATTTTGCTTGTGATAACCACTTCCCTCAAACAATCCTTCCTTTTTAGAGCCCCACCCACCCCTTTTTCCCCCCCTTTCCCTCCTGTTTCCTTATAAGTATTATCTATTCTTCCCTCTGAGCCAAATCTGATGAGATGGAGATTAACCAAATTATCATTCCCCTCCCTTTTTTCCCCTCAATCATTATAGGTTTTCTTTGCCTCTACATGTGATGTAATTTCCCTTATTTTACCTCCTTTTCCTCTTCTTCCAGTGTTATCCCTTTTCTACCTCTAATTTCTTTTTCAGTTTATCATATCATAATAATCATAAAATCACAGTAATCATATCATAATCATAATGTAATAATAGATTCATAAAATCAACCCTCATTCTATAAGTATCTATAACATAAATATCATTCTCAAGAGTTTTTTTTTTTTTTCTTGTTACCTTTTTATGTTTCTCTTGTGTTCTGTGTTTGTAGATCAAATTTTTTGTTCAGTTACGGTCTTTTCAGTAGAAATAGGTGAAATTCTCCTATATCATTGAATGACCATCTTCTTCCCTGGAAGATAATGCTCATTCTAGCTGGGTAACTTATTCTTGGCTGTAATCCAAGTTCCTTTGCCCTTTGGAATATCTGATTCCAGGCCCTTCGATCCTTCAAAGTAGAAGCTGCTAGGTCCTGTGTGATCCTAATTGTGGCTCCCTGATATTTAAATTGTTTCTTTCTGGCTTCTCGTAATATCTTTTCCTTGGTATGATAGTTCTGGAATTTAGCCACGATATTTCTGGGGGACTTAATTTTTGGGTTTCTTTCAGGAGGTGATCGGTGGATTGTTTCAAGGAGTATTTTGCCTTCTGGGTCTAAAATATCAGGGCAGTTTTCTTTTATGATTTCCTGGAAGATAGTGTCTAGGTTCTTTTTTTCATCATGGCTTTCAGGAAGCCCTATAATCCTTAGATTGTCTCTCCTAGATCTGTTTTCCAGGTCAGTTGTTTTTCCTAGGAGATATTTCATGTTTTTTTCTATCTTTTCATTTTTTTGTTTTTGTTTGACTGATTCTTGAAGTCTTGATGAGTCATTCATTTCCAATTGTTCGATTCTAATTTTTAATGTCTTATTTTCTTCAGTTACTGTTTTTAGTTCCTTTTGCAATTGACCAATTACATTTTTTTGTTCATTGCATTCTTCCATTTTTTCTATTTTATTTTGTAGTGATCTCATTTCGTTTCCCCATGTTTCTTCTCTCTTTTAAGATTTTTTATGCAATCTTCAAAGAAAGCCTTGTGACATGGAGACCAGTTTATGTCTCTCTTTGGGGCTTTTTCTGGAGTTGCTTTACCTTTAGGGGCCTCAGGATTTGAGGTCTGTTTTTCCCTCTCTCCATAAAAAGTTGTCCATGGTGAGAGCTCTTTTTGGTTTTTTATTCATTTTTTGAGGTCTGTTTAGGGCAAAGGTGGGACAACTGCTTTAATTTGCCCTGGGGCAGTTCTGCTGATTGAGTTATTTCAGGAACTGGGCAGTTCTGCTGATTGAATTATGTCAGGGGCTGGGCAGTTCTGCTTTAGTTCACCCTGGGGCAGTTCTGCTGATTGAATTATTTCAGGTACTGGGCAGCTCCCCTGATTGAATTATTTCTGGTGCTGATCAGTCCTGTTGATTGATTGATCACCCTAGGGTGTTGTGTAATGGCAGCTAGGTCCGATGCTCATCAGGGGTTCAGTGGTTCACCATCTACCCCCCACAAAAGGCAGACCCTCCAAATCACCTGCCCACAATCAGGACAGATTGGTCCAAGAGGCCCGCAGAAGACTCCCAGGTGTGTGAAAAGCACAACACTGCCACTCCTGTTCCGACTCCTGTTCCAGCTCCCTGCCCCGGTCTCCCTGCACTGCAGTCTGGGTTCAGCAGACCACCCACCTGCCCAATTAAAACAGACCTGTTTTGAGGTTCTTCTAGAGTATCTTCTTCTAGAATCGTGTTGTCCTCCAGATATTGTGGATTTTTTTGCTTCAAAATCAGTCTAGAAGCTTCATATGTTGTTGGTTTGAGGGAAGGTTAGAGGAGGTTACAGAGACTCCTGTCTGATCTCCGCCACCATGGCTCCCAGATGTTGGATCCAATACTAAAGCTTTTAAAGAGAGTTACATCAGTATGCTTTGAAAAACCCAAATGTACTCCCCTGTCTTATAGAATAATTAGCATATCAGACCTATAAAGGACCTTAGAAATTGGCCCACTGTCCTTATTTTATTTCCTGCACATGGTAGTTTAAAGAGGCTGTTACTTCTTTCCATCATGCACATTTGCCCTTACCCACACACATGCTCCTTAGGAAGAGGGATGCCAACAGATTGATCTAATTAACTAAACAAATAAAAGTTTGCTACTAAGTTCTCCCTTCTTAATATGCCTGGTGGAGGAAAAATGCCAAGGTAATTTATGGCACCTTTCTCTTTCATTTTGGGTAAGCAGAGGCTTTCCACTTTAGCCAAGCCATTCTTAAGACTATTTGCTGGGTAGGGAAAAATCCCAACAGGGGGTGCCCTGGGTTATGCCTGCTGGGACAAGGCAGCTTGGGAATTTCCAGGTGCTGTAGTTGCCACCCTGTCCTGAGATGAGGCTGGGGCTCCTTCCCTTTCTTCTTTCGAAGTCTCAGTAATAACTACCCCATGTTGCCAGCCTTTTAACTTCCTTACTTCCTTCATTCCTTTTAAGTGGTGGAAGAAGGCAGCCTCTTCAGCATAGGCACTATAGTGAATAGAGAATAGGATGGAAAGGGGGCTGTCCTTCCCCCTAGATATGGTTCTATAGATTGAAGAATGGCATTGAAGTAATACATTGTCAAACCACACATGGTTAGAACTGATTTTAATGACTAAATTCCTATTACATATTAAAAGAATAAGAAATAATTATGACATTTGTTATTCCTTGCTCTTCCCAAATTGCAAGTTTAATAAATTTAATTTTATATAATTCAAAAAATTTCAGAGAAATTTGAAAAAGTAAAACAATGCCCATCCCAGGCCTGTTTTTTTTGTTCTTGTGAAATTTTACTCCCTCAAGAGATTTTTTTTTAAAATGGTCCCTGACAAATCACAGAGAAGCTCTGAGTATCTTAGCCCTAAGAACAACCTAAAAGGTATAATCATGTGAAAATGGGAACTCTTACTGACAATGCTTTTGCTATTTGGCTATTCACATTATTAATACACATTTATGCACAAGACAAATTTAACAGATTTTTAAAAGTCTTACATTATTATACACCCTTTCTTGTTCATCTGCTGTTGAGAAAGTTGCTGCTTCATCCCAATTCCCACTTTCTATTTTAGTTCAAGAATGACTAGAGTATGAACTTAAGCTAAGGGAACTTTTACCATTTGCTTATCAAGAGTAGAATAATCAGGAAGTAAATGTTTCTTGTAGGAACCCTGAACATCCTCATAAGCTCTGCCCTACAAAACTTTGTGATGGAAACATTGATATGGCCCCAAAACAAATATCCTTTGAAGAGGCCATATTTTCTCCCCAAACATGGCTTGTGTAAAAGTCAAACTTCTTAGAAGCAGCACTGGATCTGAGTTAGGAAAACCTAAGTTCAAATATGGTCTCAGATACTTAATAGTTCTATGCCTGGGCAAATCAGGTTATCTGCTTCAGTTTCCTCAACTCTAAAATGGGGATAATATTAATTATTAGTATTATTTACCTTATAGGATTGTTGTGAAGATCAAATGAGATAATGTTTGTATTTAGCATGGGGCTTGGCATATAGTTGGAGCTTAATAAATGCATGTTTTCTTCCTTCTTTCTTTGCCATTCTCAATTTCCCAGTCTTCATTAATTTTCTTTCACCTGCTAAGATGCTAGGAATATCATGTTTGTGTTGCTGATATTTCCTTTAAGGAAAAAAAAAAACTTTTTTTTATTGAGTCATAGAATTTCAGTATTGGAAAGAAACACAAGAGGCCATCGAATCCAATCCCACAGCTGAAAAAAAAACAACAACAAAAAAACCTTCCTTTAAAAACATGCAAAGAATGGGCTTTAAATTTTTGCCTGAAATCCTCTGAGGGGATTCACACTGTTGCCTGAGGTGACTTTTTCCACATTCAGATAGTCTAATTGGGACCAAATTGAGCAAATGTAATCCCCCTCTTCTGCTGGGAGGGCTGGAAATCAGATACTTTTAAGACAATCATCATAGTTCTCCCTGGGCATTTCTTTCTCTGGATTCAACATCCCTATTTCTTCAACTATTCCTCATAGAATGTAAACTTGCTTTTCACTATCCTAGTTGTTTCACCTCTGAATGCTTTACAGATTATTGATGTCTTTCCTTAAATGTGGATGAGGCCTTCTCAAGAAGTCAGTCACTATTGTTTACATGAAAAATTTATGTAATTATTTTTCAGAATATATCTAAACCTTTTGAGCATATTGCTTTTTTTTTTCCCTTTCAAAGGGATTTCATCGTATGAGTATATCTTATAATCAAGAGTTGCTGATATTTGGACAATATGGGAGATTCAAATAAATAAATAAATTGGAAAAAGTTCACTCTGAAATATTTAGTGATGTCTAGGGAATATTCTGAAGTTTCAGTTACTTTATAGAGGAAAACTATCATTATTTCCCACAAAATGACCTTTGCTGCCTTTGCTCAAGACTGAGATGAACAGACCACATATCATGCTCCTAGTGTTATATTTAATAATGCATTTTAAATTAATTAGTTTTGACACTTCAGACCTGATTCTTAGACTAGAAAAGATTAGGAAAGATGTGGGGCAATTACAGCAGTTCTCCCCATTTCCTACATACCCCATCTTGCAGAAATAAATAGATCATCAAGGAGTATGGGAGAACACTTTGAAGTTGTATATCTTTTAGTTGCCTTCTCAGCTTCTCCTTTTATTCTCCTTTCCTATTTGAGTTTATGAGTCATCTATTCCATTTGGGTGGGGGAGGGCTCTGTTTTTTAGAAGAGGATTGATGAGATTCTAACACATTTCAGGTAACAGAAGGGAGCTAGCTATCTTTATGTCTAGGTGGCACAGTGTATTTGGTTCTAAACTTGCAGTCAGTTCCAATCCAGTATTGAACACTGAATAGCTGTGTGACCCTAAGGCAAATTGCTTAAAAGCTCTCTCTGACTCAGTTTCCATATTTGTAAAATGGGGGAAATGATAGCATCTAACTTCCAGAATTGTTCTGAAAATGAGATAATATTTGCAAAGCATTTTACAAGCTTTTAGGAGCCACCTATATAAATGTTAGTTGTTGTTCTCTAAAGTGACTAATAGTGCAATTTCAAGTCCAGGGCTGGTCAACAAGGGATTTACTTTTGTGAGTGTTATCTTTTATTGTAATGAATATGTTTTCTTTTAAAAAAAAAGTCCATTGTGTATGAAAAGTCATATCTGTAAAGATTTCTTTTTAATTATAGCTTTTTATTTTCAAAATATATATGTGGATAATTTTGATATTCATCCCTACAAAACCCCATGTTCTAATTTTTCTCTCCCTTTCCCTCCTCCCCCAGTCAGCAAGTGACCCAATATATGTTAAATATGTGCAATTCTTCTACACATATTTCAACAAATATCATGCTACCCAAGAAAAATCAGATCCAAAAGGAAAAAAATGAGAAAAAAAACAAAATGCAAACAAACAATAACAAAAAGAGTGAAAATGCTATGTTGTGGTCCACATTCAGTTCCCACTGTCCTCTCTCTGGGTGCAGTTGGCTCTCTTCCTCACAAGACCATTGGAATTGGTCTGAATCATTGTTGAAGAGAGCCATGTCCATCAGAATTGATCATCATATAGTCCTCTTGTTGCCGTGTATAATGATCTCCTGGTTCTGCTCATTTCACTCAGCATCAGTTCATGCAAGTCTCTCCAGGACTCTCTGAAATCATCTTGCTGGTCGTTTGTTACAGACAATAATATTCCATCACATTCATATTTATATTCAGCCATTCTCTGACTGATGGGCATCCACTCAGTTTCCAGTTTCTAGCCACTACAAAAAGAGCTGCCACAAACATTTTTACACATGTGGGTCCCTTTCCCTCCTTTATGAAGATTCCTCTTTACAGGCACAGGGAATAGTATCATTAGTATCATCACTGATAGCAGCTATGGTTTTCAGTCTGGGTGGTTTAGTAGTCAGAGCCCTGGGCACACTTGGCACACTCCACTGGGTAGCAGGAGGTGTAGTAACAGGCCTTACATTTGCAAGAGCATGCACAAGTGCAAGGGCTGCCTCAGATTCAAACTCAGCTGGGGTCCATTGCTGATAGATTGTTGTAGGTAACTTTTTTTTTTTTTGCTTTTTTGCTTAGGCAATTGGGGTTAAGTGACTTGCCCAGGGTCACACAGCTAAGGAATGTTAAGTGTCTGAGATCAGATTTGAACTCAGGTCTTCCTGACTTCAGGGCTGGTGCTCTATCCACTGCGCCACCTAGCTGCCCCCGTAGGTAACTTTTATATGTAGTGCCCACATAATAATAAACACTTTTATTTTCATCAGTCAATAAATTGATTATGTGTCTCATGTATCAGGCATTGTGTTATGTGCTGGGGAAACAAAAGTAAGCAAAAGATAACAGTCCTGACTCTCAAGGAGCTTATAATCTAGTGGGCCAGAAATCTCGAACTTCTAAAGCCCAACACTGAAATACAGTACATTTGAAAGGCTGATTCTTCCCATTTTGAAAGTATGTTCCACTAAAGATTGTCAGAAATTAATAAGTGCAAAATCACTACAAGATATATTTTAAATGCATAAGTGAGATATTATTTTGGGTCTAGTCAGCTTAATTAGATTGGTTGACTTCCTTGTGAATTTGTGTTTTCTTAGAAGGAAGAATTAGCCTTTATGTTTAAAAGGGAAAGGGAGGCAGGAAGTATGATTTTGGCAATGCAAGACCTGCAAAATTTAATAACTTTGAGTATATGAGAAAAAATAATTACAAAGTCATTATCAAATATCTTGTAGAGAACAGGCTACTGATTAAGAACCAGAATAATTTTGTAAAGAATTAGATTTGTCAATAATTTAATCTCTGGCTACAATAGCAAGTGTGGTAGAAGAAGGAAGTAATATTTCCTAGTTGTAAGAATGTTTGTTAACAACAACAACAACAAAATACAACTTATTTAGCATGGAGTGAATAGAGCTCTCTGCTTGGGGTGAGAAAGAACTGAATTCAAATTTGATCCAGACTTTACCTGTGTGTCATTGGGCAATAAGTTACATAACTTCTGTCTGCCTCACCCGTGAAAAGAAGATTATAATAGCACTTTCCTCTCAAAGTTGTCATGAGGATCAAATGACAGATTCATCATGCTTAAAGCAGTGCCAAGAACATAGTAAGTAGTAGATAAATGTTATTTTTTGTTATGATATTTTTATTATTGTTATTAATTTCCCCTGGTCCCTTTGCTCCCTAGCACTCTCAACTTATCATGAAGAAAAACTACTAAGCAGAACCCAAATGACAGAGCAGCTTATATAATAGACGAACAGTTGGATAGTCCCTCAACCCTCTGTTGAGAGGAGGGTGGTATTTTTGTTTCTTTGACAACATGCTGGTTCATTCAGTTTCTTTTGGGAGATGATGGGTGGATTCTTTCAGTTTCTACTTTGCCCTCTGTGTCTAAGATATCTGAGAAGTTTTCTTGAAAAGTGATGTCTAGGAGGTATGTGTGTGTGTATGTGTGTGTGTGTGTGTGTATGTGTGTGTGTGTGTGTGTGTGCCCATGTGTATGCTTGTGCCTCACTTTCATGTAGTCCAGTGTTTCTTAAATAATCTCTTCTATTCTGTTTTCCAGCTCGTTTTTTTCTCTATGAAAATTTTCATTTTCTTCTATTATTTTCAGATATTTGACTTTGTTTTATTATTTCTTGATGTTTTGTAGTATTCTACAAATCAATACATCATTATTTTTTTTGAATAATTAGTTTACATTTGGCCAATTTTAATTTTCAAGGAATTATTTTCTTCAGTAAGATTTTGTATCTCTTTTCCTCCCAAGCTGTTAATTCTTTTAAAAATCCTTTCTTCTCTAATTCTTTTCTTTTCTCATTTTCCCCCTACAGCTCTCATTAGAGTTTTAAAATAATTTAAAATCATTTTAAATTTTTTGATTTAATTTTTCTATCAGTTCTTTGCGGAGTTGTGTCTAAGCTGCATTCTGGGTGGTATATTTTTATTATCTATCCTCTGGTACCAATAATGATCATCATCCTCTAATTTAAGTATAACTATCTTTTATTGTTGTATTCTGTTACCTATTTGTAGATATGCAGAGGATGCCATGGTAAAACTATCTGGGTTCTGCTCTAGAAAGAGTCAAATTTAGAATGATCTTAGTAAATTGGAGGATGGGAGACAATGAGGATAAATGAAATTTGTGAAGGAAATTTATAATCAAGTGGAGTCAAATCAGTAAGCATTTATTAAGCACTTACTATGTGGCAGGTGTAGATAGATCTTGCCCTCACGGAACTTAGATTCTAATAAGGGAAGACAACACATGAAAAGAAGCTGAATTGGGGAGGAGTGTACCAGAGGAGGGACATGGTATGTGGTAAAGAAAGTTGAGAGTCAGAGGGGCAGCCTGAAGAGGAATGAAGATTAATGGCTGTTTAGGCATCCTCCTTCTGGTTCTACTTTCTTTGCTTTATTTTAGCAAGACTTTTGAGTCATTCCTTGACAACATTCTCATAAAATACACTGGGAAACAGGATATCTGAGGTTTAAACAGAACTGTAGCCACTCATTTGCTCTTTTATGTGGAACAAGTTAACTCACCTCAAATAGACTCAATTTGCTCATCTATAAAATGAGAGAAGTAGAATGTATGACTTATGTAAGATTCTTCCAGATTGTGCATACTAAGATTATGGAAGGATATGGGTTAGACCACATAATAATTATATGTACACATACAAGTGCTTGTAGGTTAATGGTTATCAATGTGATCATTGGTCTACCACACTATAAATATATGATGGTTTATGGTATGTATTGTCACACATTAGATAACCACAGTCCAGTATGATTATCAGTAGATCAGTATTGCCAGTCTGGAGAGAGGAAAGGGTAGGTAAATTCAATATTAGAAGTTGTTCCAGAGCTCGGGTTACTTAAAATCTTCATCAGGGATGGAGATAATGGAATTGGAGATATGCAAAGGATACCATGTTAGAACTGTCTGGGTTCTGCTCTAGAAAGAGCCACATTTAAAATGATGTTAGTGAATCAAAGGATGGGAGACAATGAGGATAAATGAAACATATAAGACTTGGAGTGAAAAAATAAAGACCATCCATTATTTTTAACACTAGTTTGGTCCTTACTAAAATACCAAGTATGGTTCTGGATTCAATAGTTACAGAGGAGAATCTCAAAGATCAATAAAAAGTTAGAAAATAAGGCACATGAAATGGAGACAGACTTTTTTCATTCCTTTGAGGAATTTCCAAAGAACATTTCCAATTAATTTTTAATCTCTGATTCTATTTCTGTAATCTCTGTTACATTTATTTATTGAATGTAAATTTGGTCTCAAGTGTGCATTTGATATTTTTTTCCACATTTGGTAAAGACAACATTTTGTGTCCTGATACATGGTCAGTTTTTGTGAAGGTGCTAGCTATGTATATATGAGCTAATGGTATGCTCCTTTCTATTCCTATTCAGTTTTCACCAGGTGTCTATCATATCTAACTTTTCTAAGATACTATTCATCTCTTTAGCTTCTTTCTTTTTTTGTGGTTAGATTTATCAAGCTCTGAGAGGAAAGTTGAAGTCCTCCACTATTATGGTTTTACTGTTTGTTCCTGTAATTCATTCAACTTTTCCTTTAACATTTGGATGCTATGCCATTTCGTACATATATATGTTTAACATATATAATATTACTTCATTGTCTATGGGACCTTTTCACAAGATGCAGTTTTCCTGCTTATCCATTTTAATTAAGTCTTTCTGTCCACTTACTGTCTTGAAAGCTTCAGAAGCTCGTGTTGGCTTCTGTCATCAACGTCCAATCCGGATGGATTCTGGGCCAGCCTGCAGCTCTGTGTTGCAGATCTTTTTAAAAATCAATAAAATTAAGTTTTTTTATTTTCAAAATATATGGAAAGATAGTTTTCAACATTCACCCTTGCAAAACCTTGTGTTCCCAATTTTTTCTCCCTCCCTTAGACAGTAAGTAATCTGATAGATGTTAAACATGTGCAATTCTT